>JAPFFP010062077.1:0-49992 GCA_026153255.1 Solanum medicagineum | reverse complement strand
CCTCTAAATAGGAATATAAGGTCAGATTTGCGAAATTTTGCACGGATTGTGAGATATTGAATAATATGCATCATAATGTCTTTCCGAGCAATGTGGAGGGGTGTTTAAATATCTCTGATTTAACATATAAGGTAATTACGATTCTGGGGGTATTCCTAGGAAAGTGTGGCAATTTTTAAGGTACTTGTTCTTTATGGTTACTCTATTAAGTTGCCGGTAATCAATGCAAATTCTAAGAGAACCACTATTTTCTCTTCACAAACAACACCAATGCACCCCAAGGTGATTTACTAAGCCTTATAAAACCCATTTCCAACAAATCCATCATTTTCTCCTTCAACTCCATCGGGACCATACAGTAATGGGGAATAAAAATGGGTTGAGTATCGGGAAGAAGGTCTATACCAAAGTCTATTTCCGTTTTGGGTGGAACACCGGGAATCTTATTAGGAAAGACATTCAGAAACTCATTAACCACCAAAACCGACTCTATAGAAAGTACATTGGACTCAACATTCCTAACCCTTACAGGATGATAGAGACAACGCTTAGAAATCAACTTTTGGGCATTAAGGCAAGAAATGAATCTACCCTTGACCATCACATCAAAACTTTCCCACTCAAGGAAGGGTTCATTAGGGAATTGGAATTTAACCTTATGGGTTCTACAATAAATAGAAGCATAATACACATGAAACCAATTCATCCCAAGAATGACAATAAAATTCACCATATCTAATTCAACAAAATTGCAAGGCAAGATTTTATGCACAATGAGCACTGGACAATTTCTATAGACTCTATTAGCATCAATGGACTCACCAATGGGGTAAGACACTTCATAAGACTCACATAATAATTCAGGATTAACATGAATATTTTTGGCAACAAAAAGTGTAATAAAAGAAAGAGTGGCACCCGGGTTTATCAATGCATATACATCAAAGTCAAAAAAACCATTAACATACTTGTGAAGCATCACGCCAAGTCTAGTGAGCCCTAGAGGGGTATCGTTGAGAACATCGATGCTCATCCTCTTAATCCTTAGCATTCCATAGGCAGTGTCTCGACTTATGATCCTTTGCACTACACTTGAAACATGCGATTGAACTGGCCAAACAATCTCTGAGATGGTACTTTCCACACTTATGACACATTAGGTGAACCAAAACACCAACACCCTTGCCTTTCCCTTGAGCGTATGGATAGCTAGGAATCTTGTGGCCTATCTTGCCACACCCAAAGCATGTACCCATGTTCCTCCAATATGTGCCACTATGATTTCTCTCACACTTTGGGCACCTAAGGCGAATAATCCCACTATTGCCACCTTCCATTAAGACCCTTCTTTTGAGGCTATCTGGCAAAACCTCATCTTATGCCCAGCATTGCCACACTTGAAACAACCCTCGACTTCTGCCAAACACCTCCCTTGATGTTTCTTGCCACACCCTTGGCAAGTCACAAAAGGGATCCTTTTCTTCTTGTTCTTGGGAACCGGAAGACTAGTAGAAGACGAGGCACTACCAACTCCGGCCCTCTTAGCCTTACTCTCCCTCCTCTTATCCCCTGAAGTCTCAAGGACACCCACTTGTTGGTTGAGTTGAGTTCTTACAACTGTGGCCAATAGCTATAGAGCATTAGAATCTCCGCATTCGACATATCCCTATTGGGAAGTTGACCCCCAAGTGAGAGATGGTCATCACCTTGCCCACCATTCTGAGTTGCTTGAGAAATGTTCTAAAATGTAATGGTTAGGGATCAGTAATAAGCATTAGGGGACTTAGCTCTACCGCACGACATAGATCATGAAGAAGTACAAAATTTCCTAAAATTTCTCGTAGCCTTTTACTCATAGTGGTGCACACTTTACAATGACGAATAAGACTCTGAGCGATGTGGTGTTTTGGGTTTAAAGGACCATTAACAACCTAGTGCTTTGATACCAAGTTTGTCATGACCCAACCCTAGGGCGTAGATGTGACACGATGAATAAGGAAGCCGAAGGAACCCCAAACAACCCTCTTAGCATATCAATCATACATCCTTTTTCGCAGAAGTAAAATGACGACAACAAGAGATATAAATAAGGAAAAAAGGGACTAAAGGAAGTCTTGACATTTATAAGCCATAAAAGAGTCAAAGATCAAAACATAAAGTACATCAATTGTTCCAATAACACCTCTAACATATATTGGAGCGGGGGCCAAGACACTTTCCAGGCTCACCCTCATAGTATCAAGTGTTCAACATGAAGAGAGATTAATAGTAAAAATAGCATAGTTAGTGCCCCTGGACTTAAGCACTCACCAAAGCTCATATTCCAAAGCACCGAGCTAGCCACGTGGAGGATGATTGAGAGGTGCTCCAGTTCCTACATGGTAACATCATATAGACATAGAGTATGCGTTAGTATGTTGAATGTAATAAGTATGTAGAAGGCAATGAACAAGATATAAGCTAACATAGTCAAAATGCATAGTCATAAGCAATGGATGGGTATAAATCAATATGGCATGCATGATCAATGCTTGAGGTAAAACATGCTTGTAAATCGTATAACTTGCAAATATAGGTTAAATGTGTAGGAAGAGACCATAATCATAGACCAAGCAAATACTACTTGGAATCTATGGCATGTCACCCCCTTGGCGAGGTTGTTGAGTTATCTACCCCTCAACATGGTAGTATAGGCATGTCACCCTTCGACAAGGTGGTCAAGGTACATACCCCTCAACATGGTAGTATGAGTATGTCACCCCCGACAAGTTGGTCAAGGTACATTCCCCTCAACGTGTTAACAGGCATGTCACCCCCCACCAAGGTGGTCAAGGCTTGTCACCCCCTCAACAAGGTGATTGGGCATGTCACCCCTCAACAAGGTGTGGTCAACTTGCAACACTATAGATACTTTTCATGAATTCAATACATACATACAATCCATTAATCATCAAAGAGTCTCTTGACTCATAAACCATTTAATAGATCAACAATAACTTAAAAATCATTATCAAGACATTTTATCAAACACTTGACGAGTGTATAATGCTAGTTAAAAATTAGGCAATTCAAGGGTGATGTAATATGAGAAAACTCAATGTAAATCAACCCACCAACGCATAGTAAAACTCTCATTTAAGATACCTTAATATCCATCATCAAATCGCATAATAGATCATAGTTTCATAGCTTAAAACGGCATAGTCACAATAGACAACCATCTCATAGTATAAGCTTGAAATAGGTAGACATGTGTTTCCAATCAACATTTCATAAAACCCTAACATAATTTATAATCATAATCCATAATAAGTAATATTCATAAGTAATAAAACTTGAAGACATGTAAATTTTCATAAAAAGGAAGGTTGGACTCCATGGGTGAAAGGACCCAACGGATGAAATCCACAAACCTTAAAACTTGGGTTTTCTTGATGTAGACTTGAAGGAGACTTGGAGCTTCGATGGAGTTGTTGAGATTTAAAATTAAGCTTGAGACACTTGAATTTGGATGAAATATTTAGTTAAGTGTTAGAGAGGGTTTTGAGAGGGTCTTGAGTGATATAGAGTTGAAAAATGGCTAAATATAGGTGTTTTTGCACATAAGTGGGCATGGAGCCAACACCCAAATGCCTTCGACTGAAACAGAAAAATTAAGGAAGTTATAACACTGCTCAACGACAGGTCCGCGTCACGGAGCCAACGCAGTTGCCCACTGTTTTGCCAAAAAGATTATACCCATTTCCCACCCAATTTTTGCCCCTGATCAAGAATTTGAAGTCAGATTTTCGATATCATGCACAAATTCTGAGACAAATGGAAATTATGATTATGGATATTTTCGAAGCATATTTTTTGGGTGTCTCATATACTCTCGCCAATTAGGCGCTGAATACTCCTTACAAGACTAAAATATGCTCATGCAAATCAACTCAAGTTCATCTCTTTGACTCATCTCAAAACAACTCAACTCAATTCCTCAATAGCATAATAACTCAAGATTATCATTCATGCAATGCAACTCAAGACTCCAACTCATATCATCCAAGACTCTCACTTATATTGTCAGTTGACATCATATTGATTCATGATATAAATAAGACATATTAGATGCTCAGGACATACATATATGACATAAGAACATGCACTCCACATACTCAATTTACTCAACTCACAAAATTAGACTCATGACCTCAATTCAGTCAGCATAAAGGAGAATAATGCAATTTAGGGTTAGTGTATCAAACATATGATTAGTATTCCAATATCTTGGTAACAACAATGTGACTCATCAATTTATTCAAGTATACTCATGAGGACTCAAATCAAGTGCAAGAAATTTAGAACTTAAAATCATCGGATTTGCATTACTCAGTTATTACCCGCAAACTTGAATGAAGTAGATAAAGGGGAGTGTGGATGAACTCAATCAACAATTTAAGTAGCCTTACATGCCCGGAAATCGGATGAACAATCAATTCCAGTGAATCCTCGCATTTATACTTGAAACCCTGAATTGTTTTCCTTCCATGATGCTCTTAAGAGTTTCTAAATGTGTATTAAGGGATAATACACTTAGGGTTATGATATAGGACTTAAAGTAAGTCCAAAACGTCATGGGATTTGATTAAAGGGGGCAAGAATAGACAAAAAAATCCTTCTCAAAAATTACCGACAGGAACCACAAAACCTTGTTTACGACTGTAAGTGGCCTGTCATAAGTAAAGGTGTCCAAGAATTTGGTTACTGGAAATTGACATGGAACTTACGAAACGTCTTTTTATGGGTCGTAAGTTGACTTACAAGTCATCTGAAAACTCGTGGTTCAAAGGTTCAGAATACTTATTTCTCTAAAGCTTCAACCTATGAACAGGACTGACGGGCTATAACACAAATGATGAGCCATCTGACAACTAGTAACTCAACATCCAGAGAATTTGATTTTTGAACCAACAAGGTGCAAAACAAAATATATGGTTCGTAGAATTTTATACGGCCCGTAAGGAACCTCATACAAGATCCTCAAACTTAGAAAATTTCACCAAGTTAGCTGGGTGACCTATGAGAACTCATCTATGGGCCATAGATCAGACCACAAGTCATAGATAGTCTTCGTGGTTTCTTCCACAGTGATGTACTCAAGTCCTCCTTGGTATTTACAATCAACAAGGTGAAATGACTTAGGGGGTGTTACACTATCTCCTCCTTGGGATCATTGGTCCTCAAATAATGAAAATCTATGAACCTAGTCAGGGCATGAATTCTAACACTGACTACGACAGTCAAACAATTCTCCGTTCACTCATGCAATCAATCAATCAAACAACTAAGCAAGGGAAGCAAGTTATCACTCGAATTGTATGACTTTATCGTCAACGACACTTATAATAGAAGGGAACTCAAGGAATAGGAAGGGATCATTACCATCACTCTCTCATCATCACCATGTAGGAATGAATGCAGGAACCTCGCCTTCACATCCTCCTCTACTTTCCAAGTAGTTTCTTCGACAAAATTGATTTTTGCACAACACCTTGACAAATGTAATTCCTTTGGTTCTAAGCTTGTGAACCTGATGATCAAGGATTTGAAATGGAATCTCTTCATAAATAAAATTATCCATCACACCAATGCTTTCAATGGGCATAACCAAGGACAGGTCTGCAAACACTTCTTAAGCATAGAAATGTGAAATATCGGATGGATGGCTATGGTTGCTCTAACTCATAAGCTACATTTCCCACTCTCCTTATTAACTAGTAAAGGACAATGCACCTCGAACTCAACTCTCCTTTCTTCCCAAATCACATCACACCCTTCATAGGTGACACTTACACCCAATTATTGACTTTGAACTCCAAGTCTCCTCCTAACACCGGTGTATGATTTTTTGTCGACTCTGTGTATTCTTCAATCTTTCTTGGATGATCTTCACCTTTTCCATAGCTTAGTAAACCAAGTCTGGTCCAATCAACTGTGACACATCGTAACTTTATGCTCATGTATATCCATGTTTCAAGCCTCATTTGGTTAGTTTGGTGGTGTACATATTCATGGGAGACTCCTAGTACCTAAACAAGTTTAAGACTTGCCTCCAAGTTGAATTTTGGGTGTTGTTTCAAATAAGAGTCAACTTTAAACTAGCATAACTCTTAGCATATTTGGAACTGGGTGGCCTACGACATGTAAAATCAAATAAATCTAAGATAGCTTTTCAATACACTTTGTTTCACCTCATTCCGATATCGAATGAAGGAGTTATGACCGTTTTTGTGAGATCCTCTCGTGCAGTGAACCCCCACGGGCAGCCATACGGGCAGTGTGGTCTTGTACGGCTTGTGTGAAGGGGTACTAGTCATGTCACCTGGGCATGTGGTGACCAACAACATTTTCTTGTCTAAGTGAGGTGGGACGGACCGGCACATGGTCCGTGTAACACTACACAGTCCGTGAAAGTGGCTGTCAAAGTGACGAGACGTCAATTTTTCCAAGTTTCCCAACTTCCATTTTGTTTCACTAAGGCATTTCAAACAGGCACTCCACAGGACTTGTAGAGTGCCACACGGCCGATGAAGTCTCCAGTGAGACGACACTTTGACAATATTTCCATCCGTTCACTTATGGCATCTCCGTAAATTTTAATTACTCTAATGCCCTTTTAAGACTTCCAGTGCTATCTTAACCTTCCTAAAAGACCTAAAACAATATTTCAAAAGGTTTGAACTCATTACTCTCATCGGAAATACACACTCAATTCTCTCAAAAGCCTCTATCAAGACCCAATTAAGTTTCAAGGAAACCCAAGAATAACATTGGATTCAAAGATCATTTCCAAGCCTCCATTCTTCCCAATCTCAATTCCAAGCAACTTTAGACCTAAAGTGTGTGGATTTCTTTCATGGGTTCCTTTCACCCATGATACCCAAGCTTCCTTTTTCCTAAATTGCATGATTTAAAGTTGAGTTTACAAATGAGTTTACTAGTATGAACATGTTTATGAACTATGTTAAAGCTATGTAAAGTGTGACTGTTTTGCTATGTTGTGAGCTATATATCTTGGATCTATTATAAGTTTTGATGAGGGGTTTTGATGTGAATATCTTAGAGGCGTTACAAGGTGTTGATTGATAGTTTTAAAATAGATTTTATTGAATGATTTCATCTCCAAATAGCATGGTCTTTTGCCCCCACTAACACTATTAAAGTATTTGATAAAATGTCTGGTTATGGTTTCTTGAGCAATTGAAGGTCCTAAGCATGAGATATGATATGAATGATGTTATGATGATGAAATGAGCTTATGTATATGATTATTCCTATATGAAGTGTTGCATAAGACCATATCATGAATCCTATGTAAAGTGTAGAACTCGACCATACCCAATCTGGGGCGTCTAAGCGCCCGGATAACCTAGTGAAGGGTTTGTACTTCTCCACCCAGTAATGGGAAGGCATCATCACTAACCTAGATGAGGTTTAGTACTCATCAACCTAGATAAGAGTTTGTACTCATCCACCTAAGTGATTGGGCGACATCATCACTAACATAGATGAGGGTTAATAATTATCCACCTAAGTGATGGGGCGGCATCATCACTAACCTAGATAGGGGTTAGAACTCATCAACCTAGATGAGGGTTAGTACTCATCCACCTTGGTGATGGGGCAGCATTGTCACCAACCTAGATGAGGGTAGTACTCATCCACCTAAGTGATGAGGTGGCATCATCACTAACCTACTAAAGGATTGTATATTTGGAAATCCAGTTTGGTCTTTTCGACAAATATGCTATCCTATATAAGCATGTTTTACTTAAGCATGTTTTACTTAAGCATTGATCATACATGCAATATTGTTATACTATGCCTATTGCCTATTGTTATGGATTTTGATTATGATGCCTATCTCTTGTAGCATTGCATCCTACATACTTAATACATCTAAACATACTGACGCATACTCTATACCTACATGATGTTACCATGTAGGAATCAGAGCTTCATTTGGTCATCATCCTCCTCCAAGTGGCTAGTGGTATCCATTCAAGCTAGTTGGTAAGTCCTCATATACGAGGGCAAAATCTATGTTCTTAAGCTATGTATTCAACTATTCTTCCTTTTGCTATACTTTTACTATGAGGTTGAGCCCAATTGCTTGTCATGGCCCCAGATAAGTCCTATGTTAGAGGTGTTGTTGGGCAAGTTATGTATCATGCTTGAGCTTTGGCTTCCTTATGATATTCAAGCTATTAAAATATGAGTCTCTCCCATAGTCCCAATTACCCTTATTTATGTTTCTTATGATGTTTTGCATTACTTTCGTGACCAAGAATGTGTAATGATATGCTACGAGGCTTATTTGGGGTTTCTTTGGTTTCCCCATTCGCCAGGCACATCTAGGCCCTAGGCTTGTGTCGTGACAAAGATGGTATCAAAGCACTAGATTGATTGATCCTCGGAGTCTAACACACAGCATCTATTAGAGTCCTATTCATGGTTGTGAAGCGCGCCATGACTATGAATAGGAGGCTATGAGACGTTTTAGGAAATGTTTCCCTTCTTCATAATCTAAGTCATGCTAAAGAGTTATGGTAAGTTCTTTCCCCCCTTAATGATAGTTTACGCTATGTATTAAACTATCCTTCCTTTTGGTATACTTTTACTATGAGGTTGAGCCCAATTGCTTGTCTTGGCCCCAGATAAGTCCTATGTTAGAGGTGTTGTTGGGCAAGTTATGTATCATGCTTGAGCTTTGGCTTACTTATGATATTCAAGCTATTTAAATATGAGTCTCTCCCATAGTCCCAATTACCTTTATTTATGTTTCTTATGTTGTTTTGCATTACTTCCGCGACCAAGGATGTGTAATGATATGCTACGAGGCTTATTTGGGGTTCCTTTGGTTTCCCCATTCGCCGGGCACATCTAGGCCCTAGGCTTATGTCGTGAAAAAGATGGTATCAAAGCACTAGATTGATTGATCCTCAGAGTCTAACACACAGCATCGATTAGAGTCCTATTCATAGTTGTGAAGCGCGCCATGACTATGAATAGGAGGCTATGAGACATTTTAGGAAATGTTTCCCTTCTTCATAATCTAAGTCATGCTAAAGAGTTGTGGTAAGTTCTTTCCCCCCTTAATGATTATTCTTTGCTATGCTAGATCATGCAAAACACTCGAGGAAGAAGGGCCTAAACTTCCGAGGAGCAACCTACCAATGGTGAGCTCTGGGATGCTCCCACTATACTTGCCCAAGTTATGGCCAATCAAGTCAACCAAGGGGCCCAAGCCGTTCGTGCTACTATCCCGGGAGCTAGGGTAAGAGACTTCATGAGGATGAATCCTCAAATTTTCTATGAGTCAAAGGTGGAGGAAGACCCACAAGAGTTTATTGATGAGGTCTACAAAGTCTTGAATATCATAGGAGTTGGGCCAAATGAAAAGGCGGAGTTGGTAGCATACTAACTCAAGGAGGTAGCCCAAATTTGGTATAACCAATGGAAGGGGGAGAAGGAAAATGGTTATGTGATACTTTAGGAAGAGTTCAAATTGGCTTTCCTCAATCAGTTCTTCCCTTTTGAGCTTAGGGAAGCAAAGTTGGTGGCTTTTGTGAACTTTAAACAAGGTGCTATGAGTGTGAGGGAGTATTCCCTCAAGTTTAATCAACTTTCAAAGTATGCTCCTCATTTGGTGGCCAATCCTGGATCTAGGATGAATAAGTTTGTGACGGACGTCTGTGATTTGGTGAGTGAAGAATGCCGGTCCATTTTGCTAATTGGTGACATAGACTTGTCTCGGTTGATAACATATGTTGAACAAATGGAAGAGAAGAAATTGAGGAAGGGAAGAGATCTTGAGGCCAAAAGGGCCGGTTTTGAGGGTTCCAAAAGGGTGGCCAGTATCATCGTGGCCAAGGGTCTTCTCATGATTCTAAGGTTGGCTTTGCTAATGATTTCCCAAGAGCCCTAGGAGTTGAAGGTGTGGCTCCAAATGTTGGGTATCCAATGTGTGGTAAGGATCATAGTGGCCCATTCTTGAGAGGCACTAACACTTGTTTTGGTTGTGGGGAGATGGGTCACAAAAAGTTTGAATGCCCTCGGTATCGCAAGAAGGGTAAAGGTGGTGAAGCTGATAGAGGGGGCTCTCCAAGGCATAATTGTTTCTATGCTCTTCAAGGGATGCAAAAAGTGCCCCATGTTATTACTGGTAAGTTGAAGTTTTCTAGGCTTTGATGTGGGTGCATTGTTGGGGCCGGTGTGCCATTATTTCTTTCTTTATTCTTTTTAGTTGCTAGAAGGTCCATAAGTATTGATCTATGTTCATCTTGCATTAGGTTTTGCCATGTGACTTGTTAGAGCTGGTGTGTTAGTTTGTGATGTTATACTTGGGATGGAATAGTTGCATGTATTTTCTGTCTTCACGCAGATTGTTTGATGTATGCATTGGCTATGTTTAGGGGTCTCTAGAATAGGGTCTTATAGCCCTACCTTTATATATTTGTGGTGGTCTCTAGTAATGAGGCATTGAATTGTATAGAGATTGTGAATTATTTGGGGGTAGTATTATGAGTCTTGGAGGATGAGAGGTTGTTTACTAAAGGATGATAAGTGTGCTTTGTGAATAAAAAGGTGGTTAGAATTCTTTAAGCATTATGATATAAGTGTGCTTTAGTTCTTTTTTCGGTAAGGCTAGTGTTGTGGTTGGTGCTCTAAGTAGGTTGACTATGGGTAGCTTAGCATATGTAGATAATGATGGCAAAGAGAAGACTAGTAGGGTCCATCGGTTGGCTAGGTTAGAAATAGGATGAGGGAAGTTGGGAATGATAGTATAGTGTCCTTGGTGATTTTGAATCTTCTTGGGTTAAGAGGTCTAGATTAGGCAAGACCTGATTCCGCCTTGATAGAGTTGGAAGTTTTGGGTGAGAAAATGATAGATTGGAGGCTGTCTCCCAAGAGGGAGACGGTGGTTGTGGTACCAAGTGAATTGGATGTTTTTAAGGTTGACAATTGAGTTGAGGATTATGAGTCCTTATAGAGCATAGAGGAAGGTTGGTAAGGTTGCATAAGTTTTGGATTTGCCTATGGATGTAGATATGGTTCGACCGGTTCTTCATACTTCTAGGTGGATGAGATGTGTTGGTGACTCTCGTGCTATAGCACTCCTTGCAATTGTGGGTGATGTGGAGGATAAGTTGGGTTAAAGGAAGGTTCGGTGGAGGTGTTGGATAGATGGGTGGAAAAATTGGTTAATGATGATATGGTGTTCGTCAAGGCCCCTTTAGAAGAGTTGTCGATTCGTATGTGTTTCTCGGGGAGTTGGTGCGGGCATGGAGAAGCAATATTTGTATCTCGTTCATTCTTTTCAAGCTTATAATGACATGTAGAATCAAAAGTTTCGGCCCTTATGTCATTGCATGCATTCATGTTCATGTTTATATGATTATGAGAATTTTGATGTACATGTTGAAATTTCCTTGGGAATCATGTTTTTGTGCATTGTTGCATCCATATTAGGCTAAAAATCTTCATGGCTACTCTATTTGTGTACGTTATATTCGGGGACGAATGTTCCCAATGGTGAGATATTGTCACACACCGTAACTTTAAGCTATTGTGTATGCATGTTTCAAGCCTTATTTCGTTAGGTTGGGGGTGTACTAGATTCATGGGAGACTCTCAGTACCTAAACGAGTTCAAGACTTACTTCCAAGTTAAATTTTGAGGCTGTTTCATATAAGGGTCAACTTTAAACTAGCACAACTCTTAGCATATTTGGAACTGGGTATGTCCAATGAAATCCCTCTAAGTTAGCTTTGCAACACACTTTGTTTCACCTCATTGCAACGTCTTATGAAGGAGTTATGACCGTCTTCGTGAGACATTCCCGTGCAGTGAATCCCTACGGGCAGTGTGGTCTTGTACCACTCTTTTGAAGGGGTACGGGTCGTGTCACCTGGGTGTGTGGTTTCCAACAACATTTTCTTGTCTAAGTGAGGTGGAACGGACCAGTACATGGTCTGTGTAACACTACATGGTCCGTCAAAGTGGCCGTCAAAGTGACGAGATGTCAATTTTTCCAAGTTTCCCAACTTCCATTTTTTTCACTAAGGCACTACACACAGGCACTCCACAAGACATGTAAAGTGCCATATGGCTAGTGAATTCTCTACTGAGACGACACTTAGCCAATTTTTCCATCCGTTCACTTATGGCGTCTCTGTAAATTTTAATTACTCTAATGCGCTTTTTAGACTTCCAATGTTATCTTAACCTTCCTTAAAGACCTAAAAAATATTTCAAAAGGTTTAAACTCATTACTCTCATCTCAAATACACTCTCAATTCTCTCAAAAGCCTCCATCAAGCTCCAATTCAATTTTGAGGAAACCCAAGAACAAGATTGGATTCAAAGATCATTTCCAAGCCTCCATTCTTCCCAATCTCAATCCCAAGCAACTCTAGACCTAAGGTATGTGTTTTTCTTTCATGGGTTCCTTTCACCCATGATACCCATGCTTCCTTTTTCCTAAAATTCATGATCTAAAGTCAAGTTTACAAATGGGTTTACTAGTATGAACATGTTTATGAACTATGTTAAAGCTATATAAAGTTGTGACTATTTTGCTATGATGTGAGCTATATATCTTGGATCTATTGTAAGTTTTGATAAAGGGTTTTCATGTGAGTATCTTGCGGGAGTTTCACAGTGTTGATTGATGGTTTTACGAAAGATTTTCTTGTATGATTTCATTTCTTAATTGCATGGTCTTTTACCCACACTACACACCCCCAAAGTGTTTGATAAAATGTCCGGTTATGGTTTCTTGAGGGAATTGAAGGTCCTAAGCATGAGATATTATATGAATGATGTTACGCTGATGAAATGAGCTTATGTATATGTTTATTCCAACATGAAATGTTGCATAAGACCATATGATGAATCCTATGTAAAGTGTAGAACTTGACCATGCCCAATCCGGGAGGTCTAAACGCCTGGACAACGTAGTGAAGGGTTTGTACTTCTCCACCTAGTGATAGGACGGCATGATCACTATCCTAGATGGGGGTTTAGCTTTAGTACTTATCCACCTTAGTGATGGGGTGGCATCATCACTAACCTAGAAAGGGGTTAGTACTCACCAACCTAGATGAGGGTTAGTACTTATCCACCTTGGTGATGGGGAATCATTGTGACTAACCTAGATGAGGGTTAGTACTCATCCACCTAAGTGATGGGGTGGCATCATCATTAACCTACCAAAGGGTTGTACATTTGGAAATCTAGCTTGGTCTTTTCTACACATATGCTACCCTATATAAGCGTGAGTTACTTAAGCATGTTTTACTTAAGCATTGATCATACATGCAATATTGTTATATCATGCCTATTGCCTATAGTTATGCATTTTGATTATGATGCCTATTTCATGTAGCATTGTATCCTACATACTTAATACATTAAAAAGTACTAACGCATACTCTATGCCTACATTATTTTACCATGTAGGAACCGGAGCTTCATTTGGTCATCATCCTCCTCCACGGGGCTAGTGGTATCCATTCAAGCTAGTTGAGTCCTCACGTGCGAGGGCAATATCTACATTCTTAAGCTATGTATTAAAGACTATCCTTCGTTTTGGTATACTTTTACTATGAGGGTAAGCCTTGTTGCTTGTCTTGGCCCCTGATAACTCCTATGTTAGAGGTATTGTTGGGCAAGTTATGTATCATGCTTGAGCTTTGGCTTACTTATGATATTCAAGCTATTTAAATATGAGTCTCTCCTATAGTCCCCATTACCCTTATTTATGTTTCTTATGTTGTTTTGCATTGCTTCCGCGACCAAGGATGTTTAATGATATACTACGAGGCTTGTTTGGGGTACCTTCGGGTTCTTTACTCACCGGTCACGTCTAGGCCCTAGGCTTGGGTTGTAACATCAACCTTCTCACACCACCTCAAACCAACCGATTGGTGATCCATATCTCCTTCCATAAAATGCCTCATATAGAGTCATTTGAATGCTAGCTGTTATTGTAGGCAAACACAATCAGATGCAAGTGGTTATCCTAATTACCTTTCTAGTCGCTGACACAGGCCCTTAACATATCCCCCAGGATTTGAGTCGTGCGCTCTTCCTGGTCATAATTCAATGTGTGAAAAGCAGTGGTAAGATTCACCTTTCCCAGGCCTTTCTGCAAGGATCTCAAAAATTGGGCAATGAATTGAGCTCCTCTGTCTGAAATGATAGAAAAAGGGACTCCATGCAATTTGACAGTACCCCTTATGTATAATCAGATATAATCTCAGCAGTGTTAGTTGTCTTTAGTGCTAAGAGGTGTGCAGATTTTGTCATCCGATCAACTATCACCCAAATTGAATCATGCTATCTATGGAACCTCAGTATGCTTGTAACAAAGTCCATGTTAATCATCTCCCAATTCCATTTTAGAATCTCAAAATACGGAGTTGCTCTACATGGTCTTTGGTCTCAACTTTAATTTGTTGGCAATTCAGGCACTTGGAAATGATCTCAAAAATGTCTTTCTTCATTCCACTCCCCTTGTAGACTTCTCTCAAGTCATGATACATCTTGGTTGATCGTAGGTGGAGCGAATATCTAGAGTTATGGGCTTCTTCCATGATCCTTTCTCGAATACCATCGACATCTGGGACACACAATCTTCCTTGGTATCTCAATACTTTATCGCCCTCCCCCCCCCCTCCCCGGTGAAAGCCATCACGTTCTAATTATGCACATCTGTCTTCAATTGTAGTAAGACGAGATCTTAGTCTTGCTTCTCCTTCACATCCACTACTAGAGATGATACAGACCCATTATTCACAAGCATTCCACCTTTATCAGATTCATCTAGTTAATCTCCCAATCATGTTAATTTGTGAACCTCTTTAGCTAACTCCTCCTTATCTCTTCCACATGAGCGGTGCTTCCCATGGATAACCTGCTAAGAGCATTAGCAAGCACATTAGCTTTACCTAGATGATAGAGGATGCTCATATCATAGTCTTAGAGCAACTCAAGCAATCCTCTCTGCCTCAAATTAAGTTCCTTCTGGGTGAAGACATATTGCAGGCTTTTATGGTCTGTTAAGAAATTGACATATGCTCCATATAAATGGTGGCACCATAGATTGAGAGGAAACACCATTGCTACTAATTCTAAGTTATGGGTGGGATAATTTCTCTCATGCACCTAAAGTTGCCTCGAAACATAGGCAACAACTTTGCCCTTCTATATCAAAACATATACCAATCTCACTCTCAAAGTATCAAAATAGATGACAAATCCATTTGTTCCGTTAGGCAAGGTCAACACTGCGGTTATAGTCCACCTTGTCTTCAACTCTTGGAAACTCCTCTCACACTCATCAAATAATTAGAATTTGACCTTCTTCTGAGTCCGCCTAGTCTATGACAGATGTGAAAAAGAATCCATCAACAAATCTACAGTAGTAGTCAGCCAAAGCCAAAATGCTTCTCATTTCAGTCAAGGGGCTTGCTCTATCCCATTTCTTGACCACCTCAATCTTTTGAGCATCCACTCGTATAATATCGCCTAAAATCACATGGCCTAGGAATGCCACAAATTTGATCCAAACACAAATTTCAAAAACTTCACATACAACTCTTTATCCTTGAACATATGTAAAGATGTTTGAGATAGCTAGCATGATCCTCCTCATCTCTAGAATACACCAAGATATCGTCGATCATACAAGCATGAACATGTCAAGATACTGTCAAAATACTCTGTTCATCAAGTCCATGGAGGTTGCAGGTGCAATTGTCAACCAAAAGAACCTTACTAAGAACTCAAAATGACCATACTGGGTTCAAAAAGCCATCTTTAGGATGTCACATTCTCTCACTTTCAACTATTGATAATGTGATCTGAGGTCTATCTTGGAGAAAACAGTGGCACCCTGAAGTTGGCTCATCGATCCTTGGAAGGACATATTTATTCTTAACCATCACCTTATTTAATTATTGTTAGTAGTACACATTCTTAGTGAATCATTCTTCTTCTCACGAATAGAATTGGGAGCACCCTATGGAGAGACACTTGGCCTTATAAGTCTCTTCTGTAGCAAATCTTTCAACTGTCTTTTCAACTCCTTCAACTCAGCAGGAGCTATTCTCTATGGATGAATAGAGATTGGTTGGGTGTTGAGAAGAACATCAATTCCGAAGTCAATCTCCCTATCAAGAGGGACTCCAGTTAGATCCTCGAGAAACACCTCAGGAAACTCATTCACAATTGAGACAGACTCAAAGATAGGATACTCAACATCATCGGACTTAACTCACATGAGTTTATAGATACATTCCTTAAAGATTAGCTTCCTGGCCTTAAGGTAATAGATAAACTTACCCTTAGGTGTAACAGAATCTCCCATCCACTCTATGGCAGGCTCATTCGGAAAGTGAAAGTTGGCGGTCTGGGTGCTACAATCAACAGAGGCATAACAGGCGTGAAGCCAGTCCATGCAAAGAATCATATTGAAATTGACCATCTTTAACTCTATTATTTTAGCTAAGGTATCCCTATGATAGATAGACACCACACAATCCCAATAGATCTTCTCAGCTAGGATAGAATCACCAACAAGTGTAGAAACAAAATATGGCTCAAGCAAGCACTCAAGAAGAATCAAAAATCTACTAGCCACATATGGCTCACAAATGATATAGTTGCACCTGGATCAAGAAATGCTTAACAATCAAAAGTAAATACTCAAAGAATAGCCATCACGACCTCTGGTGCAGCCTCTTGATCATGGCAGTTCCCCATCGCATAAAGACGATTTATCCCGCTGCCTTTCCCTGGTGCAACAAAGCATTTTGGGATTTCATTAAAAGGGTTAGGAATACACATAAATACCCTTCTTAAAAACTATCGATAAGAACCGTGAAACTCATTTATGGGTCTTCGTTCCACTTACAGGCCGTAAATGGCCTATTGTAAGTGAGGGTGTCCAAGAATTTGGTTAATGGAAATTGACATAGAACTTACCAAACCTCTTTTTACATGCCTTTAGTTGATTACTGGCCATCTAAAAACTCGTGGTTGAAACGACCCCCAAAAGTGCCCAAAATTGTGCCTCAAAAGTACCCATAATCGTAATTTTCAAGTATCTCAAAATTCGTGCGTGATATCTAAAATTTGACTTTATATTCGTGATCAGGGGGAAAATTGATTGGCAAATAGGTCTAACCCCAATTTTCGAGCAACCACATCAAAATTTTATTTTCCAAAAAAAATGATTTTCAAAATCGATCCGCAGCCCTGGCACGACTCGGCCAGGGCGCGGATCAGTGTTAATTTTAGCCAGTTTTTGTTGTTCCGTCCAAAGCCTTTGAGTCTTGGGCCTAAGTCTTCCCATGCATAAAAACACCCATACTTAGTCATATTTCGTCTCCACATCATACAAGGCATTCCCCAAAAACCTTCTCAAACACTTAGACAAACATTTCACACAAAATCAAGGGTCAAAAACTTTCGAATCTTAAGAAATTCACTCAAGCTTCAGGTCCTCAATCAAATCTTCATCAAAAATATCTCCAAGGTTGAGGTATGTGGGTCTAAACTAATGGTTCCTTTTACCCATGGTAATTGTTTGTTTATAAGTTGATTTACTTATGGGTCTTCCTTATCCTGAATTTGACTATGAACTATGTTGGGGTTTTATTAAAGTATGACCATTTAAGCATATTTTGAGCTAAGAATCTATGATCCATTTTGAGATTTGATTCATAGCTCAAAATTGCATATTTTGATTCATAGCAATATTGCATAAGTATATTGCATAAGGCTAATACCAAGTGTTTGTGGGTTGATTTAATTTAAGTTTTTTTGCATGATTTCACTCTTTAATTTCATGGTTTATTCTAGCATTACGAAAATGACCCCAAAAAGTGACCCATAATGTGCCTCGAAATTGCCTAGAATCGTAATTTTCATATATCTCAAAATCCGTGCGTGATATCAAAAATCTGACTTCACATTCTTGAACAAGGTGAAATATTGAGTGGGAAATTGGTGGTATCCTAATTTTAGCAAAACTATATCAAAATTTGAAAATCATAAAATGTGATTTCTAGAGAGGTTTCCATGCCCAAGGTGCGACGCGCCAAAGGCACGCCTCTGTGCAATTTTGTGGCCAGTTTGGTTGTTCGTTTCAAGGCCTTGCCATGCTTAAAAACACTTATACTTATCTATATTTCACCTTTATATCATACAAGACGTACCCTAATACTCTCTCAGACACAGAGACAAATATTTCACCCAAAAAATTAAGTGCAAAAACTCATCCAGATCTTAAGGATTTCACTCAAGCTTCAAGTCTCCATTTTCAATCTTCATCAAGGGATTCTCCAAAGTCAATGTATGTGAGTCTCAACTATTTGGTCCTTTCATCCATGATGCCCAAGCTTCCTTTTTACCTAAATTACATGTTTCTAAGTTGATTTTACTTATGGGTCTTCTATTATGAATTTCACTATGAAATATATTGGGGTTTTGTAGAAGTGTGACTGTTTATGCATGTTTTGAGCTACCAATCTTAGATCTATATTGAGATTTGATGAAGAGTTTTTATGTATATTGCATACGGGTATTACCAATTGTTGGTGGGTGGTTTTACATTGATTTTACTTGCATGATTTCAATCTTGAATTGCATAGTTTTACACTAGCATTGTACACCCACAAAGTATTTGATGAAATGTCCGTTTAATGTATCTTGAGTTGTTAAAGACCTAATGCTTGGAATATGAGTTAAGTGACTTTATGATGATGAAAAGATGATATGTATGTGTTGATATCATGAAAAGCATCTATAGTATTGTGAGTTGACCATAGCCCATTGAGGGGTGATGCCTCTATCACCTTAGATGAGGATAGTAAGCCATAAACCAATCGAGGGGTTGATACCTCAATCACTTCCTACAGAGGTTGGTCATGTTAGTCATCTAATTGAAGGGTTGATACCTCAATTGCTTTGGATGGGGGTGATAAGACATCAACCAATTGAGGGGTTGATACCTCAATCACTTCCAATGGAGGGTGGTCATGTCGATCAACCAATTGAGGTGTTGATTTCTCAATCACTTCTAAGGGGTGGTCTACCTTAGCTTCAAAGTACTAAGTTGCTTGGTCTATGATGATGGTCTATGATGATGGTCTATTCCTACACATGTAATATGTTCTATATGTAAGCATGTTTACTTCAAGTATTATTCATGCATATCATATTGTTATATGTTCATCTATTCCCTAAATATTCATTTTGACTATGTAGCCTATCTACTGTTGCATTGCGTCCTACATACTTAGTACATTAAAATGTACTAATGTATACTCTATGCCTACATGATGTTACCATGCAGGAACTGGAGCCTCACTTGGTCATCCTTCTCCTCCACGTGGCTAATGCGATATCTCTCATAGCAAGTTGGTGAGTCCTCAACTTCGAGGACATACTTCTCTTCATTTATGCTATGTATAGACTCTCTTTTCTTTATTGTGTGCTTTGACTATGCGGGTGAGACTGATTTCATTTCTTGTCCCCCGCTAAGCTCTACGTTTAGAGGTGTTGTTGGACAAATTATATAATGATGCTATAAGCTTGACTCCCTTTGACTCTTTTGATGTTTTGTGATATAAAGAATGTCCCTTAATCCTGTATCCCCTCTTTACTATCTCTTATTGTTGTTTTATTGCTTCTAGACCAAAGATGTGTAATGATATCTTAAGAGGCTTCATTGGGGTCCCTTCAGGTTCTCGATTCACCGTGTCACGACTATGCCCTAGGCTTGGGTCGTGAAAAACTTTGTATCAGATCACTAGGGTTGTTCAATAGGAATGAACCCACCAGAGTTCAATGGGTCTAAGGTGGATGTGGACCCCCAAGAATTTATTGATAAGGTATACAAGGTGTTGTCCATTATGGATGTGAAGTAGAAAGAGGAGGCGGAGTTGCCGGCTTACCAACTCAAAGGAGTGACTCAAATATTGTACACTCAATGAAAGGAGGAGAAGGGGAACAATAATGGGAGGATTTTAAGGTGGATTTCCTCAACCAGTTCTAACCTATTGAGCTTAGGGAGGCCAAAATGATGGAGTTCATGAATTTGAAGCAAGGGTCTATGAGTGTGAGTGAGTATGCCATCATGTTTAACTAACTCTCAAAATATGCTCAACACTTGGTTGCCGACCTGAGGTCTAAAATGAATAAGTTCATGATGGATGTATCCGATCTGGTTAATCACGAATGTTGGTCCGCTATGTTGATTAGTGATATGGATATGTCCCGCTTGATGACTTATGCAGAACAATTGAAGGGGGAGAAATTGAGGAAGAAAAGGGGTCATGAGGCCAAGAGGGCCCGTTTTGATGGTAAGTCCAAACTCCGAAGGGTGGCCAGTATCACCAAGGCCAAGGGTTTTCTCATGCTTCTAATAGGAGATTTGCCAATGACTACCCAAGTTCTCAAGAGGGTGGTGGTGTGATGCCTAGACCCATGTGTCCAAAGTGTGGTAGGGGCCATTTTGGCCCAAGCTTGAGGGATACCAATACTTTTTTTGGCTCTGGAGAAGTAGGACACAAGATGATTGATCATCCACGAAATCGCAACAAGGGTAAGGATGTTTGTCCTCAAGGCTGGGTGCTTATGTGGTTCCTTTGTGGAGAGGAGTCCAACAAGGTGGTGCCCCAAGTCACAATCGGTTTTATGCTCTCCAAGGGAGGCAAAGGGTTGATGATGTGCCCGATGTCATCATCGGTATGTTAAAAGCCTTTGATTTTGATGTGTATGCATCGATAGACCCAGGTGCCACTCTTTGTTTTGTTACTCCTCTTATTGCCAAAAAGTTTCACGTTGAGCCTGAATTGTTATGCAAATCTTATGAGGTGTCTACTCCTATTGGTGCATCTATTATTTCTAGAAAGGTTTATAGAAATTGTCCTGTTTGCATCTTGCATAAAATATTGCCTTTTAATCTTGTTGAGTTGGATATGGTTGATTTTGATGTGATTCTTGGGATGGATTGGTTGCATGCATATTATGCCTTTATTGATTTTAGAACCTGTAGGGTCAAATTCAAATTTCCTGGTGAACCCATCCTTGAGTGGGAGAGTCATGATGTGGTGGTCAAGGGTAGGTTTATCTCTTCCATTAAAGCCCAAAAGTTGATCTCCAAGAGGTGTCTTTATCATATTGTGAGGGTTGGGGATGTGGAGTCCAAAGTCCTTCCTATGGAGTTGGTTCTAGTGGTGAATGCATTTCTTGATGTCCTTCTAATGGACCTTCCCGACGTTCCTCCCGAAAGGGAAATATATTTCGACATTAACCTACTTCTTAATACTCAACCCATTTTTATTCCCCCTTACTATATGGCCCCAGTAGAATTAAAGGAGTTGAAGGAGCAATCGAGGTATTTGGTGGAGAAGGGTTTTATTAGGCCTAGACAATCACCTAGGGGTGCACCAGTGTTGTTTGTGAAGAAGAAGGATGGTCTCTTAGAAATTTTATTGACTACTGACAACTTAATAGGGTTACCATAAGAATAAATATCCTCTATCAATGATTGATAATTTGTTTGACCAACTACAAAGGGCTAGTCACTTTTATAAGATCCAGGTATCATCAAGTGAAGGTGAGGGAGTCTAACATTCCCAAGATGACCTTCCGTACTAGGTATGGGCATTATGACTTTATGGTTATGTCTTTTGGGTTGACAAATATAACGACTATCTTCATGGATCTTATGAATAGGGTCCTTAAACGCTACCTTGATTGTTTGTGGTGGTTTTTATTGATGCTATTTTAATCAATTCTCATAGTGAGGAGGAGTATGTGGTTCATTTGAGGGTATTGCTATAAAGATTAAGGGAAGAAAATTTGTATACTAAATATGAGACGTGTGAATTTTGGTTGAAAGAGGTTGCCTTTTTACATGTGGTGTCGAGGGATGGTATTAATATGGATCATAAGAAGATGGATGTGATTAGAAATTGGCCTAGACCATTGACCCCATCGGACATTAGAAGCTTCTTGGGCTTAACGGGTTACTATTGGAGATTTGTGAGTAGGTTCTGTTCTATTGCTTCTCCCATGACTAAGTTGAATCAAAAGAAGGCTAAGTTTGTGTGGAACGATAAGTGTGAAAAGAGTTTTGAAACCTTCAAGGATAAGCTTGTTTCCACTTCTATGTTGTCTCTATCGGAAAGGTTGGAAGGGTTTGTTGTGTATTGTGATGCCTCTTAGATTGGATTGGGTTGTGTTTTAATGCAAAATGGTAACGTGATAGCCTATTCTTCTAGGCAAGTCAAAGTGCATGAAAAAAATTATCCTGCTCATGATCTTGAATTGGCTGCCATGGTTTTTGATCTAAACATTTGGCGTCATTTTTTGTATGGGGTGCATGTTGATGTGTTTATCGATCATAAGAGTCTCCAATATGTCTTCACTCAAAAAGATCTCAACTTGAGACATAGAAGGTGGTTGGAACTTCTTAAGGATTATGATATGAGTGTGCATTATCATCTCGGTAATGCTAATGTGGTGACCGATGCTTTGAATAGGGTGTCTATTGGTAGCCTAGCTCATGTTGATGGTTGGGGCAAAGAGGTAGCTGGGGAGGTCCATCGGTTGGTTAGATTGGGGGTTAGGTTGGAAGAGGATGATAATGATAGTATTGTGGTTGTTGATGGTTCAAAGTCTTCCTTGGTTGATAAGGTAAAAGAAAAGCAAGATCTTGATCCTTCCTTGTTAGAATTGAAGGCCTTGGCAAGAGATAGCAAGGTGGTAGTTTTCTCCCAAGGGCGAGGTGGTGCCCTTAGGTACCAAGGTAGGTTATGTGTGCCTTGTGTTGATGACTAGAGAGAGAAGATACTGGATGAGGCTCATAATTCTTTCTATTCAATTCACCACGGTTCTACAAATATGTATAGGTATTTGAGGGATGTGTTTTGGTGGGGAGGTATGAAGAAATGCATTGTAAAAGTTGTATCTGGTTGTCATAGTTGCCAATAAGTCAAGGCCGAGTATAAAAGGCCGATGGCCTAACCCAAGACATAGAGACTCCTACTTGGAAGTGGGAGGAAATTATTATGGATTTCATGGTTGGGTTTCCTAAGGCTAAGAGAGGTTTTGATTCTATTTGGGTTGTGGTTGATAGAATGACAAAGTCGACTCATTTTCTACTAGTTAAGACTACTTACGAGGCCGAAGACTATGTTAAATTGTACATCGTGAGTTGGTGAGATTGCACGGCGTGCCCTTGTCTATCATATCGGATCGTGGTACTCAATTCACTTCACATTTTTTGAGGTCCTTCCAAAGAGGTCTTGGAACCAAGGTAAAGCTTCGTACGACCTTTCACCCTCAAACAAATGGCCAATCCTAAAGAACTATCCAAACTCTTGAAGATATGCTTAGAGCTTGTATTTTGGATCTTAAGGGTAGTTGCTATGATTATCTTCCATTAACTGAGTTTGCTTATAACAAAAGCTATTATTTTGGCATTGGTACAGCTCCTTTTGAGGCCCTCTATGGTAGGTGTTATAGATCACTGGTTGGGTAGTTTGAAATGGGAGAAGTGGCATTGTTGGATCCGGAACTGGTTATGGAGGATATGGAGAAGGTAAGGTTGATTAGAGAAAGGTTGAAAACATCCAAAAGTCATCAAAAAGTCTTATGCTAATGTGAGCAGAACGAAGCCTGAATTTAAAGTTGGTGATTAGGTTTATTTGAAGGTGTAACCCGTGAAAGGTGTGGTTCATTTTTGTAAGAAGGGTAACTTGAGTCCAAGGTTTGTGGATCTTTATAGGGTGTTTAGGAGGATGGTAAGGTGGCTTATGATTTGGAGTTGCCTAGCGAGATGGACTTGGTTCATCTAGTGTTTCATGTATCTGTGTTGATGAAATGTATGGGTGACCAGAATGTTATTGTCCCATTGGATGTTGTGTGTGTTGTTGAAGACAACTTGACTTATGAAGATGTTCCAGCGGAGAACTTGGATTGACAAGTGAAGAGGTTGAGGAACAAGGATGTTGCTTCCGTTAAGGTCCTTTGGAGGAATTAGCAAGTCGAAAGTACTACATGGGAGGCCAAAAGAAGCATGCAAAAGCGATACCCTTATCTCTTCCATTCTACTCAAGCCTAAGGTACTAAGTCTAAGTTTTCTATGTGATTTCATGTCTAATGTATCAGCCCTTTATGTCATTGCATGCATTCATTTTTATGTTGACAAGTTCATGGTGATTTTGACACGCATGTTGAGATTTTTGAAATGATGTTTAAGTGCATTATTGCATTCTTACTAGGGCTGATTTCTTCATGATTACTCTTCTTATATACGTTTCTTTGACATTCAGGACGAATGTTCCCAAGGGGGAGACATTGAATGACCCCAAAAAGTGCCCAAAAATGTTCCTCGCAAGTGCTCGAAATCGTAATTTCCATATATCTCAAAATTTGTGTGTGATATCAAAAATCTTACTTCATATTATTGATAAGGGGGAAAAGTTGAGCGGAAAAATGGGTCTAACCCTGATTTTAGAGCAACCATATTAAAATTTGAAAATCACAAAATTTGATTTTCAAAGAGGTTTCCGCGACCAAGGGTGCTCCTCTGTGTAATCTTGTGGCCAGTTATCTTGTTTAGTCCAAGGATTTTGAGTCTTGGAACTAAGACTTCTCATGCATGAAAACACCTTTACTTAGCCATTCAAGTGCCAAAACTCATCCGGATCTTAAGTATTTCACTCAAGCTTCAAGTCTCCATATCCAATAATTAAGCGATTTACTAAAGTCAAGGTATATGGGTTTCAACCATTGGGTCATTTCAGCCATGGTGCCCAAGCTTTGGTTTTACCTAAGTTACATGTTTCTAAGTTGAATTTACTTATGGGTCTTCTATTATGAATTTGACTATGTACTATGTTGGGGTTTTGTAGATGGTGATTGTTTATGTAGGTTTTGAGCTATGAATCTTAGATCTATATTGAGATTTGATGAAGGGTTTTGATGTATATTGCGTGAGCGTATTAGCAAGTGTTGGTGGGTGGTTTTAAATTGAATCTACTTGCATGATTTCATTCTTGAATTCCATGGTTTTACACTATCATTGCGCACCCACCAAGTGTTTGATGAAATGTCTGGTTAATGTATCTTGAGTTGTCGAAGGCCTAATGCTTGGAATATGAGTTAAGTGACTTTATGATGATAAAGGATTATATGTATGTGTTGATTTAATGAAAAACATCTATAGTGTTGTTAGTTGACCATAGTTAATTGAGGGTTGATGATGCAATCACCTCGGATGGGGGTGGCAAGCGATCAACCAATTAAGGGGTTGATACATCAATCACTCCCGGCGAAGGGTGGTCATGTCTGTCTAGGAATTAAGGGGTTGATACCTTAATCGCCTCGGATGGGGGTGGTAAGCCGTCAACAAATTGAAGGGTTGATACCTCAATCACTTCCGGCGGAGGCTGGTCATGTCTGTCAAACAATTGAGGGGTTGATACCTTAATCACCTCGAATGGGGGTGGTAAGCTATCAACCAAATGAGGGGTTGATTCCTAAATCACTTCTAAGGGGTGTTCTACCTTAGATTCCAAGTACTATGTTACTTGGTCTATGACGATGCTCTATCCATACACATGGAATATGTTCTATATATAAGCATGTACTTCAAGTATCATTCTTGCATGCTATATTGTTATATGTTTATTGCCTAATTATGCATTTTGACTATGTTGCCTATCCAATGTTGCATCGCATCCTACATACTTAGTACATTCAAATGTATTAATGCATACTCTATGCCTACATGATGTTATCATGTAGGAACCAGAGCTCCACTTGATCATCCTCCTCCTCCACGTGGCTAGTGCGATATCTCCCAAAGCAAGTTGGTGAGTCCCAATTTCAAGGACATACTTCCATTGATTTATGCTATGTATAGACTCTCTGTTATTTATTGTATGCTTTGACTATGAGGGTGAGTCTGGTTGCTTGTCTTAGCCCCCACTATGTTCTATGTTTAGAGTTGTTGTTGGACAAGTTATGTAATGATGCTATAAGCTTGACTCCCCTTGACTCTTTTGATGTTTTGTGATATAAAGGATATCCCTTAGCCCTGTATCCCCTATATACTATCTCTTACTGTTGTTTTATAGCTTTTGCAACCAAGGATGTGTAATGATATGTTAAGAGGCTTGAATGGGGTCCCTTCGGGTTTCCCATTCGTCATTCAATTACACACCCACCAAGTGTTTGATAAAATGTCTAGTAAATGCTTCTTGAGTTGTTGAAGACCTAATGCATGTCTTTTGAGTCAACTGACTTTATGATGATGAAAGTAATGTATGAATGTGTTGATTTCAATGAAAGAATTTATAGTCTTGCAAGTGACCATATCATAGAAGAGGGGTATGCACCTCATCCACTTTGTCGGGTGGTGGCAATCCTATACTACCATAGATGAGGGGTATATACCTCATCCACCTTGTCAGGTGGTGGCAATCCTGTACTATCATAGATGAGGGTATATACCTCATCCATCTTGTCGGGTGGTGGCGATCCCGTACTACCAAAGATGAGGGGTATATACCTCATTCACCTTCCAAGCGGGTGCCATTCCTTGGATTCGAAGTACTAAGTTGCTTGGTCCATGATGATGGTCTCTTTCTACACATGTAATATGTCCTATATAAGCATATTTTACTATAAACATCATTCATGCATGACATGTTGCTATATGCTCATTTATTTTCTAATTATATATTTCGATTATGTTTCCTATCTCGTATTGCATTGCATCCTACATACTTAGTACATTCAAACATACTAATGCATACTCTATGCCTATATGATGCTACAACCGGAGCTCCACTTTATCATCCTCCTCCTTCATGCAGCTAGTGCTATCTTCTCAAAGCAAGTGTGGTGAGTCCTCAACTCTGAGGACGATATCTTTTGTTCTTATGTTATGCAAAGACTCTCTTTATTTTATTGTATGCTTTTGACTATGAGGGTAGCCCAAGACGTTGTCTTGGCCCCCGCTCAATTCTAAGTTTATAGGCGTTGTTGGACAAGTTATGTAATTATGCTTGAGTATTTACTCTTTGATGGTTTATGTTATGAAAGACTTCCTTTAGTCCTTATGCCCATATTTCTAATCTTTTATTATTTTTTAATTGCTTCCGCAACCAAGGATATTTAATGATATGTTAAGAGGCTTGTTTGGGGTCCCTTTGGGTTCCCTATTCACCGTGTCACGTCTAGGCCCTAGTCTTGGGTCGTGACAAACTTGGTATCAAAGCTCTAGGTAGTTAATGGTCCTCAGCATCCAATGCACTAGGTCGATCAGAGTCTTCTTTATGGTTGTGTTGTGCACCACAATTATGAGCAAGTGGCTATGAGGCGTTTAAGGAAATATTTCCCTTCTTCTTGATCTATGTCGTGCTATAGAAGCTAGGTAAGGTTTTCCCCTAACGAATATTTTTTTCTATGCTAGATCATGCCTATCCCAAGAGGAAGAAGAGCCCGCACTCCCGAAGAACAACCGGCTCATAAAGAGTCCTAGAATGCTATTGCCATGCTAGTTCAAGCCATAACCAATCAAATCAACCAAGGGGCCCAAGCCCCTCGTGATCCTACTCCGAAGAGGTCTCTATAGAAGTTTTGGATAGAGTGGAAGAGATAGGGATATCGCTTTTGCAAGTTTGCCTCGGCTTCCCATGAGGCACTTTCAACTTGTTGGTTTCTCAAAAAAACCTTGACCGAAGCGACATCTTTGTTCCTCAACCTCTTCACTAGTCTATCCAAAATTTCTACCGGAACCTCTTCAAAAGTCAAATTGTCTTCAACAACACCCACAACATTAAGGGGTACAATAGCACTTGAGTCACCCACACACTTCTTCAATATAGACACATGTAAGACTAGATGTACCATATTCATATCATTGGGCAACTCCAACTTGTAGGCCACCTTACCAATCCTCCTCAATACTCTATAATGACCCATAAATCATGGACTCAATTTACCCTTCTTACCAAAACAAACCACACCCTTCATGGGTGCGACCTTCAAATAGACCCAATCACCTACCTTAAATTCAAGCTCCCTTATCCTCACATCGGTATAGGACTTTTGGTGACTTTGGGTTGTTTTCAATCTTTCCCTTATCAACCTTACCTGCTCTATGGCCTCCATGACAAGATCCGGACCCAAAAAAGCCATCTCCCCAACCTCAAACCATCCAACTAGGGACCCACAACGTCTACCATAGAGAGCCTCAAAAGGAGCCATACCAATGATATAATGATAGCTATTGTTGTAAGCAAACTCAATGAACGGAAGATGATCATCTCAACTACCCTGAAACTCTAAAACACAAGCTCTAAGCATATCCTCAATAGTTTGGATAGTTCTTTGGGCTTTGCCATCCGTTTGAGGGTGAATGGTCGTACTAAGCTTTACCTTGGTACCATGACCTCTTTAGAAGGGTCTCCAAAAGTAAGAAGTAAATTGAGCATCACGATCAGATATGATAGAGAAGGGCACTCCATGCAATCTAACTAATTCATGAATGTAGAACCTTGCATAATCTTCAGCACCATAGGTAGTCTTAATCGATAGGAAATGAGCCGACTTTGTCATTCTATCAACAACAACCCAAATGGAGTCAAAATGCTTTCTAGTCTTAGGCAACCCAACCACAAAATCCATATTAATTTTCTCTTGATTCTAAGTTGAAATCTCTATATCTTGGGCTAGGCCACCCGACCTTTGACTTTGACTTGTTGGCAATTGTGGCATCTAGATACGAACTTAGCAATATCTCTCTTCATGCCACCCCACCAAAACCCTTCCCTCAAATCTCTATACATTTTGGTAGAATCGAAGTGAATAGAATAGGAAGAATTATTAGCCTCATCAAGAACCTTCTTTCTCTTGTCATCAATACAAGGCACACACAATCTACCTTGGTACCTAAGGGCACCATCGCGTCCTTAGGGGAAAACCTCCACCTTACCATCTATCGTCAAGGCCTTCAATTCTAACAAGGCGGGGTCAAGATCTTTCTTTTCCTTCACCTCTTCAATTAATGAAGATTTTGAGCTATTAACATCCCCAATACCACCATTCTCAACCTCCTTCAACCTAACTCCCAATCTAGCCAACCGATGAACCTCCCTACTCAATTATTTTGCACCATCATCAACATGTGTTACGCTACCCATAGACACCATAATTGAAGCATCGGCCACCGTATTAGCCTTACTGGGTTGATAATGTACACTTATAAATAATCCTTAAGAAGCCCTAACCACCTTCTTTGTCTCAAGTTGAGATCATTTTGGTTGAACAGATATTGGAGACTCTTATGATAGGTAAACACATCAACATGCACCCCATACAGATTTTCAAAGCAAAAACCACGACGGTCAATTCAAGGTCATGAGCAGCGTAATTCTTTTCATGCACCTTAAGTTGTCTAGATGCATAAGCTATCACTTTACCATTGTGCATAAAAACACAACCCAAACCAATTCGTGAGACATCACAATACACAACAAACCCTTATAACCCTTCTGGTAAAGACATGATAGGAGCGGAGATAAGCTTATGTTTCAAGGTTCGAAAACTCTTTTCACACTTGTCAGTCTACAAAACTTTTGCCTTCTTTTGGGTAAACTTAGTTATGGGAGAAGCAATAGATTGGAAGCCATTCATAAACCTCCGGTAGTAACCCGCTAAGCCCATGAAATTTCTAATGTCCGATGGAGTCAAAGGTCGAGGACAATTTCTAATTACCTCCGTCTTCTTAGAATCAACCTTAATACCATCACCCGATACCACACGACCTTGAAAGGAAACCTATTTAAACTAAAACTCACATTTCTCATATTTGGCATACAACTTCTCCTCCCTCAAGATTTGTAGCACTACCCTCAAGTGATCCATATGCTCCAACTCACTATAGGAATAGATCAAGATATCATCAATAAATATCACTAAAAATAAATCAAGGTCGGCTTTGGAGATCCTGTTCATAAGATCCATAAAGATAGCTGGTGTAATGGTCAACCCAAAAGACATAACCACAAGTTCATAGTGCCCATACCTAGTCCGGAAGGCCGTCTTGGGGATGTCACACTCCCTCACTTTCAATTGATGATACCCGGACTGAAGATCAATCTTAGATAAGTGACTAGTCCCTTGAAGTTGGTCAAAAAGATCAGCAATCCTTGGTAGAGGATACTTACTTTTGATGGTGACTCTATTAAATTGGCGGTAGTCAATACATATCCTAAGAGAAACATCCTTCTTTTTCACAAACAAGACTAGTGCACCCCAAGGTGATTGGATAGGCCTAATAAAACCCTTCTTCAGTAAATCTCTTAATTGTTCTTTCAACTCCTTCAACTCCATCGGGGCCATATGGTAAGGGGGAATAGAAATAGGTTGAGTATCGTGAAGGAGGTTTATGCCAAAATATGTTACCCTTTTCATAGGAACATCAGGAAGCTTAATATGCTGTCAAAATACAGCACATTTGATGCCTAAAACAAGGAATTTTGTTAGTTCTTAATGCGAACGTTTATGTTTTTTTAGGTTTTTTCTGCTTTTCTTGTAGAAAAGATAGATTGGCATGATTTTGGAGAAAAGTTATAGATTTTACTAAAGCATGGACATACGAGTTCACTTACGAGTTGTAGCTCAAGCTACGACTCGTATGGTGCTATCATAACAAAAAATAGATACTAAAATTAAGAAATTTGCTAAGTGGAGGTCAACCCTATGAGGCCACCCTACGAGTCGTAGGCCTGTCTATGACTCCTATAGGTGTATTTGTAGCAGGAATCAGAGAGCCCAAACATTGGATGAACAACTGAAGGCCTAGACTAAAAGAGAAGCATATGAGTTGTAGCCCATGCTACGGCTCATACCAGTGGGTCGTACCAATTGAGTCCAAGATGACAAGAACCTGATATGAGACCTTGATTACGACTCATAGGTCACCCTACGAGTCGTACCTGCAAAGCGTACCAGCTGCCAGCTGTCTTTTTTGCATAATTTTTAGGATTATTTTGTAAACACTATAAATACCTTAGGTTAGGGTTTTATTTAGGGAGATTCAAAATTGAGCAGAAATCACCACCTTTGAATATACTCTTAAGGCAAGTTTTAGGTTTTTAGCTTAGTCTATCATTTTCTATTGGAAAACTCAATTTTGGGGATTACAAATCCTGCTTTGTGCTTATTATCAATCTATCAAGCTTATGGTTTGCAACTTGTGGTGTCTTCAATCTTCATTGCTTTGGGTAAAATTCTCAATCAGGTTTTTTACTTGCATTTTTGTTGGTTTTACCTTAGCCATGGGTGGCTAAGCACCCACAAATTGGGGTTGTGGGAACCATGGATATTTAACATGAGATGACCTAGGTTAGTGCATTTCTATGATTGAGATTTTGCATGTATTATCCATTTTTCTTCATGATGATTGTTGTTTGGTGGTGGCCAACACCAAACCCTGCCTACTATCATGATACTGACCAAGATTGTGACGAATAGGAAAACAAAAAGAGATGATAGAATTTGATTGATATGTTTTTGTCTAATCAACCAAACCTGACCAAGTAGAGGTTGACTAGGATAGTAGGTAACGGTTAGTTCGCATGCCATGGTTGCCGACCAAGTGCCATGGTGAAATTCGACCTTCACCTTCATAAGAGGGCTGGAAGAACCTAAGTTACCATCCAGCATGTGAATTTCTTATTGTAGCTATATTATCTAGGTTAATCGAGTTAATGAACCATGGGGAACACAATTCCCAAGTTTCCCTAAAATTTTGTGTTTTTCCACATCGTAGTATAGTTTTTATTTTAATTTATTCTTGAAGCACAAAACCCCCCATTTAGAGGTGTTAGTTATAGATACTAGAACTAATTGATAGCGAGTTCTCGTAGTCAAACCATGTATGCCCTATGGATTCAATCCTAACCTTTGGTTAGGTTAATTGCTGACAGCGACTGTTTTCTTATTGGAGCGCAAACATCAGTCAAAAATTATGGCGCCGTTGCCGGGGAATACGGCTAGATTTTGACTTGATTTCACTATTAGTTAGTTTTAGTGTTAATTTCTAAACTCTTTTGTATTTTACTTTTGTATTTGTTTTTGTTGTTTGATTTCAATTGTAGGGTGTATTAGGTTGTATGCCCAACACAAGGAGCCAAGGCAATCGCTTAGCTCCGAACAATTTGGAGATCTATCAACTCCCTAGAAGAATGGCTCAAGTGAATGAGGATATTGCGGTTGAGGAGGATATGAATATGAATGATGATATGGGAAGAGAAGAGAATCCACCACCATGGGATAATAGGCCACAACTTAGGGACTTCAAGGAAAATGCTTATGGATGGAACTAATACCATTTGAACCCTATGGCCATGGATGTTGCTAGTGCTATAATGTTGCCTCTATTACAGTTATATGGTTTTCTGAGCTTCCTCCGGGTACAATAACATGTTGGGCAGAGCTTCAGAGAGTGTTTCTTGACAGATATTTCCCAAGATCTAATAAGCTGAAGCTCAAGGATCAAATAAACAACTTTGAGCAATTGCCAGGTGACTCTATTAGCAAAACATGGGAGAGATTTACCAAATGTGGTCCCCGATCACAAGATTGTTGATGATGCCTTGGTTGAGATTTTCTACTAGGCACTTGATGAGAATAGTCAAGCTTGCGCCAACTCAATCATGGGAGGCATGTTTCTTGACCAACCTTTTGCATTGATAGCCACATGGATGGAGCAAGTGGTTAAAACCAGTTGAGCATGGGGTCAGCGAGAGCGACGTGCGATGAAGACTTCTTGTGCGATCAACACCAACAATGAGCAAGCAAAGGTCAATAAGGAGATCATGGAGCAACTTGCTCAACTTTGCACAAGCATGGACTTGGTTTTGAAGCAAAACCAAGCAAATGTCAAAGCGGTCACTCACCAATCGCCTAATGCTCCTATCTATGATGATCCATTTTTTGATAAAGATGCTTGTTTTGTAAGTAATCAAGCGGCGAGTTTCCGTGATAATCCTCATGGGTCCACTTCGGACTATTGGAGGCAAGGTTCCGAGAATCAAGGTTGGAACTACAACCGTGATGGTGCTTATAGAGATAACTGAGGTGGTTACTATGAAAGAGAGAGGATGTTGGATGATGAATAGGGTAGAAGAGATGGTTATAAGAATGTTACTTATGTGCCGCCCCACAACTGTGATGTCGTGCCAAGCACTTCTAGGCTTGAAGAGATGTTTGACAAATTTTTGAAGAGAGCCGATCACCAAGATGAGACTTTGAAGGGTATGAAAGCGGATATCTCAAGTATTAACCAAAAAAATAGAGTCTCACTCTGTAGCGATTAAGCAACTAGAGCAACAACTTGGGCAAGTTTCTTTGCAATTGAACAAACGCCAAGAGGGCACCTTACTGAGCAATACGATTCAAAATCCTAAAGGACAATGCATGGAAGTCATGACTCGGAGCGGAAAAAGCACCATAGATCCCCCTATGCCGGTAATTGCGGATGAATGTGATGAGAAGGTTCTTGGTGGTGAAGTTGTGGTTGACGGAGAAGGTCCATAGATTGCCAGGAGGCAAAGAAAGAAGAAAAGAGAGCACGAAAAATTGAAGTCATTTCCAAAGCCTCCTCCTCCTTTTGCTGAAAGGCTCAAGGAAAAGGAAGAGAAGGATAAATTCAAACACTTCCTCTTGATGTTGAAGCAACTATCTATCAACACTCCCCTTCTAGAAGCTTTAGAGAAGACGCCCAGATATGCCAAGTATATGAAGGATTTGGTGACAAAGAAACACACTTTGAGCCAAGAGTTCTATCAGGAACTACAACAGTGTAGTGCTATCATGACCAAATGCCTTGTTAAAGAATGAGAGGACCCCGTTGCATTCACCATCCCCTACACCATTGGTGATGTTGAATTTGCAAGAGCATTGTGTGACCTAGGAGCGAGCATAAATCTAATGCCTCTTGTTGTATTCAAAAAGCTTGGTCTTGGCACTCCTGCCCCAACGAGATTGCGATTGCTCATGGTGGTTTGAACCATCAAAAAGCCAGAGGGAATGCTTTCTGATGTGCTTGTAAAAGTTGATAAATTTATTTTTCTTGCAGATTTTGTGATCCTTGATTGTGAGGTTGATTTTAAGGTGCCCATTATTTTGGGAAGACCAGTTTTGGCCACTGTAAGAGCTCTCTGGATATGGATTCAAGTCAATTTCTGTTTAAGGTCAATGATGTGGAGGTAGTGTTTGACATCCGCCAGTCAATAAAACACCCGGATGAACTGAAGAGTGAGGTTTGGTCCCTTGATAATTGCTAATAATGGAGGATGACTAAGTCCAGCCACGACATTAAGTAAGGCACTTCTTGGGAGGCAACCCAAGAATTTTTGATAATTGTTTGTCTGTTTCAAGCATGTTTGGTTGTTGAGATCTTAGGTAGTATGGTGTATGTTTGCTTTATGTAGGAAGACATTGATGCAGTTGTAATATTTTGAAGATTGTTGTGCTTTTGAGACTTGGTTTGTAGGTGGAAATTGAAGAACTGAAGAAGTCAGAAAATGGAACTTGGAGAAGCTTCTACAAGCAGGCCTACATGTTGTAGTCACCACTATAACTCGTAGTCACACCTCATAGAGGGAAATAGTGAGTATCAGAAGTTGCACAGACACTATAAGCCAACCTTACGATTCATAAGGTCTCCTATGAGTCATAAGTAGCATTCGTAGTTCCCAGGTATGCATTTTAAATTTTCAAAAGTATTGGATTTGCTACGAAGTGGGACTTGCGAGTCATAGGGCACCCTATGACTCGTAATCGGGGTCTCGTAGCCCCAATCTGTAGTTTTTAAAATGTTGACCTGGTTTCATTTAAAAGGGGGTCAAAATAAAATTTGATAAAAAATATTCATTTCCCCAACCCTTATATCGATGGAAATCCCCTATTCCTCTCCCCCATTCACTTTTTCGACTAAAATCTGGCTACCCACATCATTTTCAGACAAGAATTCCATCGATATTACTATTTTCAAGGGTTTTGGCGTGGTTTTGGATCTTCTTTGAATTGGTGTATTTCCTGTATCAATTGCTATGCTTCATGGTTTAATTTTAATGCACTATTGTGGCGAGTTCATTCTTAGTATGATCATATGCTTGTCTTAACCATGAATACTCATGCCTATGTGGTGATGTGTAGACCTAGAAATGAAACCTAGGGTTTGTATGCTTTGAAGGATTTTGCTTTAAATCAAGCCTTGTTCAAAATCCTTGAGTGGGTGGTTATAAATGTAAAATTATTGCTCCATAGAATGTAGTGTTTAATTGTTGCCCGACGATTGTGAGGATTGTCTTGGGAATCAGAGTTTAGGAGGTGTGGGTGCGTTTTATATGTCATAGCATGTTAGACTTGATTGAAAATGTTGGAATTGTTCTTACATTTCAGTGGAATGTTTTGTTGATAAAAGTGTGAGTTAGGATATGAAATAGCACTTGGTTTTAATCAACCAAATGATGAACAAATTTCGATTCTTAGGGATAATTGTTGCTTTAACTTTCTGATGTCATTTTGGGATTACCTATGTGTAAAATATATCATATTGGTCTTATGGTTGCCAATTCCTAAGTTTGTTTTTCTGGTTTGAGCTTATTGTGGGAAAGTGTTAGACAATACTGGTGTCTTTTGTTTGCAGCTATGAGGCCCTCCTACGACTCGTAGGCTCACCTATGTGTCATAGTGGTCCCTCGTAGCAAGCATCAGTCATCTATGGTTTCCTCATGTTTCTCATACGAGACCCACATACGACTCGCAATACCTGTTATGAGTCATAGGGAGGGTCTCGTAATCCTGAATAAGTTCTTAAAAATGTCTCTGGAAATAGGTACGCGGCCAGACTAAGACTCGTACGCTCCCCTACGAGTCGTAACTGCTCCTTGTATCTGAGTTTAGAATTCATTTTTGTAAGAAATCTTGATACTATGAGGCTAGTGTATGACTCGTAGGACACCCTATGAGTCGTAACTGTACTTGTATCTGCAAACCTGCAATTGCATAAGAGATTTTTCTTATGTTTTGTTTTGTTTCTTTGTTTAAGTGGTTGTGTTTCTTGTTCTTTGCTTTATGATCATTGACTGGTCAAACATCTTAAAGCCCACATGTTGTTATATGGTTGGTTTGTAGATATAATGTCTCCAAAAGACAAATGAACAATCTAGACATTTCAACGAAGGTTGATTGATGAATCTTCTGAGGCTGAGAGATTTGAGGGGTCTCTAGAAGTTCACAAGATCAAAATACACCCCGGAAGCTAATATACCTCAAACTCGGGCATGTACAGCGTAGACCCCCATAAAAGTCAATAGTTCCTCACAGTCTGAAGTAGAGGAACAACACGATAATAGAGACGGGTCTGAGAGCAGCTTAAAACAGATGACCCCCACACACTCAGGGTCAGATTCGGAATTTGGGAGCACCTCCAAGACCCAAAAAGAAGAATTCCAGTCATAGCCCCTTACTAACCGCAAATGGTGTGTCCCAGGGATGAAGGAGATATATGACCAGGGATTAGAACACAAGGCATAGGGCAAGCCGGTTCGACAATTTCATGAGGAGTCTAAACTGAATGACTTGGAACTAGATAGGATGCCAGGCTTTGGTGTAGAGATAGATAAGCATGGCCTACTATGGACCACACATCAGCTGGGAAAGTATGCTCCTTAGGTAATCCGTAAGTTTTATGCGGCGTATCTTACTACACTCCACCGAGGGTTACCGAAGAATAAGAAGCAAATTGAGTAGCCGAGATTACGGCTGGTGCTAGTCCGAGGTAGGACAGTTCCTATTTCGGAGGAGAATATTCAACGGGTCCAGTTTGGGACAACCTACGAAGTGCCTTAGTTTATCGCAGAGTATGATGGACGCATTGACAAGATAAGGAGAGCAGTGACTGGAAGAACATTAGGGCCAGGAAAGAGCTTCTATAGTGGATTACCCGATTTGTTAGGATGGTTTCAAGCCAACATGGGTTACAAACCACGCAGACCTTATAGTGAAAGGTCCATCTCTCTTTCCAGGCCAAGTTTTAGTGATCCATTATCCGTTAGCATATCCATACCACTTTCATGGATAATGTGATCACTTTGGAGTGGGCTGTGTTATTAGCCAACATTCTAGCTAGTTGTGAGATAGACTGGGCCCGGATCATCTCGGAGTAAATCCACGAGTCAGCCTTCCAGACGAACACCTCGTCGCTATTTCCTATTTTGATTTATTGTTTGTGCAATGCAGCAGACGTTCCTATCGACCCCTACCGAGACTAGCACATAGAGACCACATGCACCATGGACCCAAGCCTGACTAAGGCTGACAAGAACTCGATGGCCTTACCACGAGCAGCTCATCTAGCTACTCCAGAGCCATTCCCTGTAGAGCCTCAAACTCAGGGTTACCTCCAACTACTACCGGCACTACTTCAGTTGCTGTAGAGCCCTCGCCAGCTGTTGATATCGAGTCCACACCATCCTCTAGTACACCAGTACCAGCAGCATCTACATTACAAGTTGATTCTATTATCTCTACTATTACTTTCTAGGCACTATTTGTGCAAGTTGGCTACGGCGGAGTCCAGGTTATAGGCTTTAGTATCATAGGTCAGACCTTGAGTCAGCCAGACCGTACGGGACTCAGAAGAGAGGATGAATGCATTCACCCATGCATTGGTAGATGAGAGAGTTAGATCGATCGATGCCTGAGTCGATGCTTTTGAGGCGAGAGTCCAACGAAGGCTTGAGGGTTCTAGCCCTGTTGACACGTTTGTCGTGACTGAGGAGTTGGCCAAGTTGAAGGCCGACCTATCATAGATGTTAGTAGCCCCTGTTAAAGTCCTAGAGGTAGCACCAGAGGGTGACAAGATGTGACTAGCTAGATGACCGCCCGCATGCTCATAAGAAGAGGCCCTCGAGACATGATCCAGAGATGAGCCAGAAGAGCTTGATGACCCAGCAGCCCTGGTGGAGGAGCCGATATCAGAGAAGACAGTGTAGGAGCTGATCCTATTGGCGGCCATAGAGAGAGATAGGGTACATGGAAAGGATAGTTTACGTACAGCTACGACCCAAATTGCTAAGGAGGAGATGGTCACCTAAGACCCTACAGACCACCCAGAGACCGGTGCTTGCGCACCATGGTGTTTGACTCTTTTTGACCCCAGTCCTTATTTTTTCATTATGGATACTTTGTTCTGTTGTTAGATAATTTTTTTATTATGTTGGTGTTTGGATAGTTTTTAAATATTTTTATGTTGAATGTTTTTTTTACTTATATTTTGGATGTTAGTTTTTGGTTTTTAATGTATGGATGTATGTATATATATATATATATATATATATATGTATGTTATCGTGTTTGCTTTTTCATTCTTATCTTTACTTTGAGGACAAAGCATTCTATTTTGGTAGGGTATGGGAAGTTATGGATTAAGGTGAAGCTGAGTAGCCTCGAGTCCATAACTTCCCCAAATTTTGATCCTAAGGTTTTATTATCGTGATTCTTTCTCCTTGTGGATATTTAATTTTTTGTTGAACCAGCATGCTTAGAGAGTGTAGATAATATGTAAATTCATAGTAGCGTTATCTATTGGCATATACATACTCTTTAAATGTTTTTTGAATGATTTGAAAAATTAGGTACCCTCAAAATTTGTGATGTTTTGATTATTGATGCAATCATGCATTTTGATGATCTAGTGATGTTTGTTCTAATAATGTAAAGGTAAGTTGAGGCTTGAAGCATGACCTGTGAGTCTACACTTGATGGTGGGTGCAATGCCATGTGTGTTGTGAGCTTATTTTACTGCATTCATGCATCATGTATAGACTCAGAACTTGCCTTAGTACTTTAAGATTGGTTTGGTGATGTGGTAAATTTGGAAAGGATATTAGGCCTTTGTTCTTTGAGTGAACCCACTTTTAGCCTAAATGACCTACCATATGAGTGAGTGAATCCCTTGTTCCAAATTTTCGAGCTTCTCATGTACTCATTCTTTCTTGACACCTTGCTAGCTTTACCTTGTTTGATGAAATACCTTGATACTGGCCCTGTCCATCCTTGAACATGTGAACCTTGATTGAGGCTCAAAGCCTAAGTTGAGGGTGGCTTATAAAAGTGGCCCTGGTTTGGGGAGTAGATATTGTGTACTCCACATCAGGCTAAAAGCCTAAGTTGAGGGTGGCCCTTATTGTGGTAAAGTAATAACAATGAGGTGGTAAGTTGGGAAATAAAGAAAGAAACGAAAAATCATAGGCGAGTGAAGAAAAAGAAAAGAAAAGTGCCTTGGGTTTATAAAAAGTAGCAAGAATTCAGTTCACAAATAAGTCACAGCTGAAAATAGAAAGAAAGCACTCGAGAAAAGTTTGAAACAGGAGAATAAGGGTGGATTTAATGAAAAGGGCTAGGTTATGAAAGCAAAAGGTTTTGGTAAACATAGTTCAAGGATAAATGTCATACTAAAGTCCCCTGAACCTTTGTTACAAGCCCATAAGTCCTAAAGTGATCCAAATCCACTTTGTCACCGAGCTAGAAGATGAGTACAGAGGCAAGCCTATGGTGTTAATCATTGTGCATGAATTTCAATTGCGAGAGTAAGAATGCTTCCTCAGTCCCTGAATTCTAAATGCTTCTTGAGTGAGTGAGAGGGACTTCTTTTCTATGAGGGCATTTGCACTGCTTGATTAGCATATGGCTACACTAGTGATTGTGGATGGTTGATGCTCCTTGGCTTATCATAGTTGGCATGCAATATTCATCATCATGTTTTTGTTGTGCTCAGTAGCTTTACAATCTAGTTTTGAAAATGATAGTTGGGTACCTTCATTAGAGTGAATGATGTATATGCCATTGGTATAGCTACTATGTATTTCTCATTGTCTTCGTAGATTGAGTCGTCGCTCAAGGACAACTAACAATTCTAAGTTGAGAATATTGATGTGTTGTCCAAATACAACACATTTGATGCCTAAAACAAGGGATTTTGTGTGTTCTTAATGCGACTTCTTATGATTTGTATGAGTTTTTGTGTTGTTCTTGCAGAAAAGATAGGTTGGCATGACTTTGGAGAAAAGTTGCAGATTTTAGAAGAATAGGACATACGAGTTCACCTATAATTTGTATCCCAAGCTGCGAGTCATAGGGTGCTATCATAGCAAGAAACAAAGACCCAAAATCAGAAATCTGCTAAGTGTAGGTCAACCCTAAGAGGCCACCCTACAAGTCGTAGGTCTCACTACGATTCGTATAGGTGTACTCGTAATAGGATTCAGAGAGCCCAAACTTTGGATCAACAACTGAAGGCATAGACTACGAGAGGAGCATACAAGTCATAGCAGTGGGTCATACCAGTTGAGTCCAAGATGCCAAGAACCTTATACGAGACCCCGATTACGACTAATAAATCACGCTACTAGTCGTATCTGCAAAGGTTACCAGCTGCGAGCTATCTTTTCTATGTAATGTTTAGGGTTATTTTGTAAAAACTATAAATACCTTAATTAGGGTTTTATTTAGGGAGATTAAAAATTGAGCGAAAATCATCATCTTTGAATATACTCTGAAGGCAACTTTTAGGTTTTTAGCTTAGTCTATCATTTTCTTTTAGAAAACCCAATTTTGGGGATTGTAAATCTTGCTTTGTGCTTATTATCAATCTATCAAGCACATGATTTGCAACTTATGGTGTCTTCAATCTTCATTACTTAGAGTAAAGTTCTCAATCATGTCTTTTACTTGCATTTTTGTTGGTTTTTGCCTTAGCCATGAGTGTCTAAGCACCTACAAATTGGGGTTGTGAGAACCATGGGTATTTGACTTGAGATGACCTAGGTTAGTGCATTTCTATGATTGGGGTTTTGCATGTATGGTCCAATTCTCTTCATTATGATTGTTTTCTGGTGGTGGACAACACCAAACCCTGCCTACTATCACGATCCCGACCAAGGTAGTGATGAATAGGAAAAGAGAAATAGATGACGGGATTCGATTGATGTGTTCTCGACCAAGGGGAGGTTTACTGGGACAATAGGTAATGGTTAGTTGGCACGCCATGGTTGTCGACCAAGCGCCATGGTGAAATTCGACCTTCACCTTCACAAAAGGGCTGGAAAAACCTAAGTCACTGTCCTGCATGCGAATCTCTAATTGTAGCTCTGTTATCTAGGTTAATCGAGTTAATGAATCATGGGGAATATAATTCCCAAGTTATCCCTAAAATTGAGTGTTCTCCCCCATCGTAGTATAGTGTTTATTTCAATTTGTTCTTGAAGCACAAAAACTCCCCATTTAGAGGTTTTAGTTATAGATACTAGAAATGATTGATAGAGAATTCTCGTAGTCAAACCTTATATTCCCTGTGGATTTAATCCTAACCTTTGGTTAGGTTAATTGCTGACAGCGACCGCTTTCTTATTGGATCGTAAACATCAGTCAAAGCTCATTAGGAAAGACATCAAAGAACTCATTTACCACCGGGACCGACTCTATATGAAGGACTTGGACTCACCATCCCTAACCCTCACAAGATGGTAGAGACACCCCTTAGAAATCAACTTTTGGGCTTTAATGCAAGAAATGAATCTACCCTTGACCACCACATCATGACTCTCCCACTCAAGAACGGGTTAATTAGGGAATTAAAATTTGACCCTATGGGTTCTACAATCAATAGAGGCATAATATGCTTGCAACCAATCTATCCCAAGAATGACACCAAAATCGACCATATCCAACTCAACAAAATCACAAGGCAATATTTTATGCAAAATGAAAACAGGACAATTTCTATAGACCCTTCTAACAACAATGGATGCACCAACGGTAGTAGACACCTCATAAGGCTAACACAACAATTCAGGTTCAATGTGAAAATTTTTGGCAACGAAAGCAGTAATAAATGAAAGAGTGGCACCTGGGTCTATCAATGCATGCACATCAAAATTGAAGACTTTTAATATACCGATAACGACATCGGGCACCTAATCCACCCCTTGCCTCCCTTGAAGAGCATAAAATTGATTGTGCCTTGGGGCACCACCTTGTTGACCTCCTCTTCCCAAAGGAATTGTATTTGCACCCCGACCTTGTGGACGGCCATCTTTACCCTTGTGTTGATTACGAGGACAATCCATCACCTTATGACCCACTTCACCCCACCCATAATAAGCATTAGTATCCTTCAAGCATGGGCCATTGTGACCTCTACCATATTCTGGGCACATAGTATTAGGCGCCACACCACCACCTCCTTGGACAATTGGGTTGTCATTAGTAAACCTTCTAGTAGGAGCATTAGAAGACCGTTGGCCTTGATGAAACTAGCCACCCTTGGACTTTGGAATCAACCCTCAAAAGGCGCCCTCTTGGCCTGATTACCTCTTTTCTTTCTTACCTATTCCGCCTCCAATTGTTCAGCATAAGTCATGAGGTGGGACAAGTCCATGTCACCTATCAACATGATGGCACGACATTCCTCATTTACCAAATCGGGAACGCCCATCACAAACTTATTTATTCTAGACCTTGGCTCGGCCTCCAATTGTGGAGCATATTTATAAAGTTGGTTGAACTTGAGGGAATACTCCCTCACACGCATGGACCCTTGCTTCAAATTCATGAACTCCTTTATTTTGGCCTCCCTTAGCTCAAGAGAGAAGAACCGATGGAGAAATGTCGTCTTAAACTCCTCCTAAAGGACCACATTGTTGTTTCCCTTCTCCTTCTTCTATTGAGTAAACCATATTTGGGCCACCCCCTTGAGTTGGTAAGCCACCAACTTCTCCTTCTCCTCTGATCTAACACCCAAGATAGACAACACTTTGTACACTTCATTAATAAATTCTTGAGGGTCCTTATCTACTTTAGACCCATGGAACTCTGGTGGGTTCATCCTCATAAAATCCCTCACCCTAGAGGCCGTGGTAGGAACATGAAGGGTTTGAGCCCCTTGGTTGATTTGATTAGTCATTGCTTGACCTAGCATGGCAATAGCATCCCGGAACTTTTCATGAGCCAGTTGTTCTTTGGGTGTATGAGCTCTTCTTTCTCTTGGGATAGGCATGTTCTAGCATAAAAAAGAACATTTGTTAGGAGAAAAAACTTACCCTAAATCCTATAGCACGATATAGATCAAGATGAAGGGAAATATTTCCTAAAACGCCACATAGCCTCTTAGTCATAGTTATGGTACATTTCACAACCATAAATAAGACTCTAATCGACATGGTTTGTTGGATGCCAACGACCATTAAAAACCTAGTGCTATGATACCAAGTTTGTCACGACCCAAGCCTAGGGCCTAGGCATGACATGGAGAATGGGGATCCAAAGGGACCCTAAACAAGCCTCTTAGCATATCATTTACACATCCTTGGTCGCGAAAGTAATTAAAGAACAATAAGAGAGTAAAAATAAGGATAAGGGACTAAGGGAAGTCTTCCATAACATAAATCATCAAAGAGTCAAAGCTTAAAGCATAATTACGTAACTTGTCCAACAACACCTCTAACATAGATTAGGCGGGGGCCAAGACAACTTTCAAGGCTCACCCTCATTGTCATAAGCATTTAAACAAAAAAATGTGTTTGTACATAACATAGGATTAATAGCTATTGTCCTCAGAGTTGAGGACTCACCAAACTTGCTTCAAGAGATAGTACTAGCCACATGGAGGAGGAGATGATCTCCGGTTCCTACAGGGTAGCATCATGTAAGCATAGAGTATGCGTTAGTACATTTGAATGTACTATGTACGATGCAATGTAACAAGAGATAGGCAACATGATCAAAGTGCATATATATAAGCACGATATGGTATATTAGCAACATGGAATGCATGATCAATGCTTGAAGTAAAACATGCTTATATGGAAACATAATACATGTGTAGAAAGAGACCAACATCATCGACCAAGCAAGCTAGTACTTGGAATCCAAGGCATGTCACCCCCTTGGAATGTGATTGAGGTATATACCCCTCAATTGGTAGATGACCATGTCATCCCCCATCATAGTGGTCAAGGTATATACCCCTCTACATGGAAGATGGGCATGGCACCCCCCATCAATGTGCTCAAGGTATATACCCCTCAACATGGTAGATGGACATAGCACCCTCCATCATAGTGGGCACCCCCTCAAATAGGTGTGGTCAACTTGCAACGCTATAGTTACTTTTCATGAAATCAACACATAATTACATTACTTTCATCATCAAAAAGTCACTTAACTTATAGGTCATACAATAGATCATCAATACCTCAAGAACCCTAGACTAGACATTTTATCAAACACTTGGCGGGTGTGCAATACTAGTTCAAATAATGCAATTCAAGAGTGAAATCATGTGAGAAAACTTAATGTAAATCAACCCAGAAAAACTTCTAACCATCCACATTCAAGATATATTAAAACCCTCATCAAATCGCATCATAGAATATAGATTCATAGCTCAAAACATGCTTAAACAATCACATTTTTTAAAACCCCAATATAGTTTATATTCAAATTTCATAATAGTATCTACCCATAAATAATCAATTTTAAAACATGCAATTTACATGAAAAACAAGGTTGGGCACCATGGGTGAAAGGACCCAATAGTTGAAACCCACATACCTCAACTTTAGAGATTTCTTTGTTGAAGATTTGAATGAGAACTTGAAACTTGAATGGAATTTCTTGAATCCGGAATGAGTTTGGGACACTTGAATTTGAGTGAAATATTTAGCTAAGCATTAGAGAGGGTTTTGGAGAATGCCTTGAATGATATGGGGTTGAAAAATGACTAAGTATACGTGTTTTCTCGAATAGGAAGGCTTAGGCCCAAGACCGCAAGGCCTTAGGCCGATATTAAAAAAAACTCGCAACAAAATGTACTACTCCACGAAGGCTCTGTGTCACGGAGAGAACATGCACAGCTTCTAGAAAATGAAACTTTTGGAAAACAAAATTTTGGTACGATTTCTCTAAAAGGGGGGTTAGACCCATTTTCCACTCAATTTTTTCCCTTGATCATGAACATGAAGTCAGATTTTCGATATCACATACGGTATTGAGATATGAAGAAATTAAGAATATGAAAATTTTCGAGGCACATTATCGAGTACTTCTTAAGGCGTTTCAATGAAAATCTTTTAGGTCTCCAAGCAATGGTAGTTGTCATATCTAAGTCGATTAAACTCACACTGCATGGCTCTTGATTTTTGTTCTTGACCTTACTTTAAGATATCAAGTAAATGGAGAAATTGACTCCTACTCTTGTTTATCAAAAGAAAGTGCATTTGATATTTTCTGAATCCCCTGCATAAGCCAATCTGAGTCAAACAATCCAGCGACACCCAAGTTTATATGGCTAAAAGAATATAGATGATAGTAACAGATGTGAAACATAAAATGAAATCACATTTTAGAGAAATTAACACAAGCAATGACTAAATATATGAGAAATGATGTATTTATCGATACTTTTAAACTCACTTGAAAAAAGGACTGAAAGTACATAAACTTAAACATTAGGGAACAGCTAAAGACTATATCATTGTCACGCTAATTCCAACTAAGCCAAAACATCACTAATACAAAATTCAACTTTCAAAAACATATAAGAAATTCACATAGATAATATGCTTCCAACGGGAATCAGATGCAAAATTTACTTTCACACGAGTAAAGAAAAACATAAATTCCTATCAAAAAGGTAACAATGTTACATAGTGAAATTTTGTTTAAAAGGAAAAAGCCAAATAAAAAAAAGGCCTTGAGATAGTACCTATTCAGTCATTTCAAAGCAATTTCTAGTAGTTGTTATTATCTTTCTTTAGAGGGCATTTTTTCGAACACTTCATAGGTGTCAAAATAAGCTTGTCCTGGGCATTTCGTTTTCCCACTCAGAATGAATTTAGTAATCACTTATGTTCTTGTTCTTCACTGGTAACAATGATGCATTGAATCAAGACGAACTGAAAGAAAATAAAAAATGCAAGTGTAGTAGAGAAGATGAAAATCTATTAGAAATAACAAAGTGAATTAAATCTGAGTTCATAATAATCCCAATATGAAAATGAACTTCCTAGGTGGGAACATTCAAATGATATATAATGGTAACAAACATTGACAGGAAGAACCAATCATACCTGCAAGAAGGAAACAAAACTAGAAAAGAATAAATATTTGATATATAACTATAAAGAAAAGAAAAAAGATTTGAAGGTGACTAATCAAAATCAACGCTTCTCATGGCAATTGAATAACCCTAGGTAGAAAGAAAAGAATGTATTTTTCACTTGAAGCAAAATTGTTGCAATGATATCTTTATATTTGTTATATCTAGTGGAAACCCATAATCTAAGAATGCTCTATCAGTAGAAATTAGAGCAACATTAGGATAAAAAAGAAAAGGAAATCATCAAGTAAGCAAATGATAGATTGTGGAGAAAATAAATACAAAGAAAGAGTAGGAAAAGAATAAACAATACAAAGAGACTGAAGATGGATGGAAAAAGTTTTTGGGAGAATTAAGAAGAGGAATGACGCATCGCCAGCAAAGGACGTGACCTCTTTTTCGTTTTTCTTTTAAATGGAAGAATAAAGGGTATAATTGGCAAAATAAAGAAAAAGAGATTGAAGGGTAGTGGTGGCGCCACATAGGCAGGCTCTCAATCCTCTTTTATATATATGTATGATTGCATGAATGAACCTAAGATTGAGTCTAGAGCCTTGATTTGAGAATGCTGATTGTGATTGTGATGTGAGCATAATGATAGGTTGATAGAACTTAATGGTCCTAAGAGTCCCCATAATTGAACTCGAAAGATTGGTCTAACTGATGGTCCCTTTAATAATTGGTCTAAGCTCCTTTGAAAGATATGAGACTAATTGATTTGATAAATTGAGATGGATTGTATTATGAGTATTGAGTCTTGGGAGGAGTATCAAGCACCTAAATTAGTAAGAGTAAGCCTACTTGAACTCATTAACTACGTTTCCAAGCGTAAGGTGAGGGTTGAACCGTTAAATCTAATTTTCCCTCTTGATTGGAAGTACCCAACTCGTTCTTTACTTGGCAAGTACAGAATGACTATGGCAGCATCAACGAGGTTGTTTTACAATCACTGGCTCATTAGTGATTGTTGTCAGATAAGAGAAACTCCAAAATAGGTTCTATACTGATAGTACTTTGATTTGTTTTGATCCAAATTTGATGGGATTGGATAGTATTTATTGGTCATTATCTACTCCTTGTTCTTTCTTGTAACACCTCTCATATGCTTCGAAAATGTCCTATAGTGTAATTCTCAAATATCTCAAAATCCATGCATGATTTCAAAAATCCAAATTCATATTCTTGTTCAAGGAAAAATTGTGTAGGAAAAAGGTGGCCCTCGATATTTAGATGACCCTTAATGAAAAATTATTTTTGTAATAGGGACCAGAAATGGTAAGGGTATGCGATCCAACCATGCCATAACTTGACTGTAACCAATGTACATGTTGACACCGCGATTGGTCGGCATCACGCTTATGGCGTGGACCAGTGCAAAATTTTTCTAACTTTTCCAACTTCATTCAAGGGCATTTGGGTAATAAACTAATGCCCATTTAGACGGGAAACACTCATTCCTTAGCCATTTTTCAACTCTAAGACTCTCAAAAACCCTCTCAAATCCTCTCCAAAATATCATCCAATACCCCATTACAATTTACGAATCTCAAGAGCATACTTTTGAGTTCAAGAACGCAATCCAAGCTTCAGGACTTCCTTAAATCTTTTGTTAAGAAATTGCAAGATGTAGGTATGTGGATCTTCATCGATGGATCTTTTCATCCATGGATCCTAACTCTCTGTTTTATGAAATTTCATGATTTCAAGGTTAGATTTCTTATAGGTATTTTCTATTATTATTCTTATACATGAAGTATGTTGGAAATTTGATGAATCGTTGAATATTGATGCATGAGCTTCTATCAAGAAATGATACTATATTATATTGGTGATGCTAACGTTTTGTGTACTATGATATCTTGAATGACTTAGAAAGATTATGGATTTTTGAAAGGTTTTCATGATACCCAAAATGAAGGTTTTACTACAATGTTGGTAGGTTGCATTGAATGATATCTAAATGTCTATATTTTATTCTGCTCATGTTCTCTACTCTTAATATGCACTATTTTAAGCATATGTACATATACCTACCATGTTTGACAAAATTACATGAAAAGGATTCTTATGTTGATGAAAGATTATTGCATGATTTGCAAGATAAGCATGATATGATTAAATATGGGATCCCAAGCATGTATTAAACTCATAAAAGGTTTCTATGATTTGCAAGTAATATATTGAGCCCGTGTTCTATATTTCTATCCTCTTGTGAGTGTATTATGTTAACATGAAGGGTTCAAGCATGATAACTATCTTACCCTCATGCATACACCAAAGCTCACTAATAGGGACATGCATTTTACAATCTTTACCCTACAGTAAAATGTGATGCCTACTAGAAGGGGTCAAGTCTATGCATTGTTTTTACCCTTTAGTACAAGGTATACGACATGTGTAAGGGTCAAGTATTTCTACTCATGCTATGTTATCGTGTTTATGTAAGTTATTTATGTTATGATTGGGCTTTCCTCTTTCTCCCTGTTTAGAATCTTGATTACCCTTACAACCATTTTCAGGAACTAATTCTCCTTCAGGTAACATTTCTTCTTTTTTTCTCAGAAAGAATCAAAACAGAGTTTGTATCATTGACAAAAACAGTCAAAAACTTGAAATTGGCAAGAAGCGAAAGTTGGTGTAAATAAATCTTTGAGTTTTTTTAGTAAGATCAAGAAAGAAACAAAATCAGCAGCGGGAGAACTATATTCATTATCAGCGAAGAACGCAACTCATCATTAGCATCATCTGCAACATCAACGGATCATCGAGATCCCTGACGACAGCAACAATTCCAACGATCCTCGCAGTGTGATTATTCGAGGCGCTTCTCTGAACACAAGGATTTCCGGTCAGCAATTGGTGGCGGCGGGATTTAATAGATTCCAACACATCATTCAAGAAACCGTACGTTATTGACCAGGTTCTATCATCCCTTTCTCCTCTCTATTTCTTACCCAAGAATATTTATTTGTGAAAATATTCTTGAATTAGATTGTTGTTATTGTACTTGTTGTTGCTGAACTGATTTTAATTTCCTTCTTTGATTTGTCTATTGCGAACATATATCAATTTTCTTGAATTGCTTTGTTGTTATTTTATTTGTCTATTCTGTAGTTGAATTGGATTTTTCTTCTTTGACTTATTTGTAGTGAAAATTTATTTTTGGAGAATTTATTAAATTGTTCACTATCTTATATTATTGTATCATTTGGATATTGACTTCGAGCAATTGTCAACTGTTACATATATTTTACTACTGTATTGTTGTATACCTATTGATTGGTAGTTTTTCTTTTTGTTTTACTTGTATATTCGCTAGATTGTACTTTTTTGGTGTATAGTGCTGTATATTGGTATATATTGTGGTTGTATATTGCGGTATATTGTTTTATATTATTGTTTATTGCATTATATTGTAGCGGTTTATTGTTGTATACCTGTTGATTTGTAGTTTATCTGTGTAGCTTAGAGAGCTTTTAGTTCTTAGTTGCTGGCGTCTGGACCTCATGGTGGACTAGGGTCATGTCACCGGTCGGGGTCAGGGGTTAGGGCTAGGGGTGGTAAGGGAGACTCGGGTTATCCAAGTTAAGGGTCGGGTCATGTAATATAGGATCACTTACAGGAAAATCCGTAGAGCTAGTGAAGTGTCTTAAGCGGAGACATATTAATATAGCGTGTGT
>JAPFFP010062061.1:0-26604 GCA_026153255.1 Solanum medicagineum | reverse complement strand
CCCCGAACAAGGTGGTCAAGGTATATACCCCTCAAAATGGTAGTACGGGCCTAGCACCCCCCGACAAGGTGGTCAAGGTATATGCCCCTCAGCATGGTAGTATAGGCCTAGAAACCCTGACAAGGTGATTGACGCATGCAACCCTTCAACAAGGTGTGGTCAACCTGCAACACTATAGATACATTTCGTGAAATCAACACATACATACATTCCTTTGATCATCATAAAGTCATGTTACTCATAAGCCATGCAATAGACCTTCAATAACTCAAGAATCGTTAACCAGACATTTTATCAAATACTTGGCAGGTGTGTAATGCTACTTAAAATCATGAAAATCAAAAGTGAAATCATGTGAGAAAACGTAATGTAAATCAACCCACCAACACTTGGTAATACCGTCATGAAAGATACATTGAAACCCCTCATCAAAACTCATCATACATCTATGATTCATAACTCAAAAAATGCTTTACCAGTCAATATATTATGAAACCCCAACATACTTTATAGTCAAATTCACAATAAGAAGATACCCATAAATAATCAACTTAAAAACATGCAACTTTTGCTATGGGTCTTCTAAAATTCGGGTTATGCCCGTTTCCCACTCAATTTTGCCCCCCGATCAAGAATATTTAGTCAAATTTTTAATACCATGGATATATTTTGAGATATATGGAAATTACGATCATAGGCATTTTCGAGGCACATTTTCGGGCACTTTTTGGGGCATTTCAGTGTTGGCCCTCAATGTGGTGATTTAAAACTAAAGCAATCATACATGGCCCCTCACTGTCTGTGTACACTTCATGGACCATGTGGTGGACCCTAAAGTGGCCTTGGCTTAAAAGTTCCCAATTTTGGGACAAGTATGGTCACACGACCCCTCACACGACTCATGTAGTGTGACACGGCCAGTGAGGCCGTCCATATGGCTTCCAAAGTTAAAAATTTTCCAAGTGTAGAATTACCATCCGATAACGTATGATGGAAGATTTTAATGTCTAAGGGAGGTGACATCAGTGTCCCAGACCATATGACACCACACAGCCCGTGTGTCCCTTCCGTGAAGTCAATTTCGTCAAATTTATCTAAGTATGGTGTTCCCATTTTGGGCCTTCATTGAGAAAAATTCTTCTAAGTGCAAATTAACAAGCAAGTACATAGTCTGTGTAGTGTGACACCGACCGTATACCCTCCCTTGAAGTAGTGACGTGTAATTTTTCAACTTGTTTAATTAATGACATTTTCGTAAATACAGTTTAATTTAATAGTCTTCTGGGACTTCCTTTGCTACCTAAAGACTTCCTAATGACCTAAATTCTATTCCTAATATTCAAATTCATTCCTCTCATTTGAAAACTATTTCAAGCCTCACTCAAAGAACTCTTGTGGATTGGGGACTTGGAAATCAAGGGAAACTCATTTCTTATCCAAATTTCTCTTAAAACTCCTTCAATTGTCAAGGTATATGGGTTTAATTCTTGGTACCTTTCAACCAAGAAGACGCAAAACCCCTTTTACTCAAATTCGTGGAATTTTAGCTATTTTAAATTTGGGTTTCAATTGTATTGTTTAATAAATTCAATTAAAGAATGAGTTATACTTATTTGATGATTTTAAGCTGACTGAAGCCCTATCATGATGAATTACACTGAAATTATGAAGTTATGAATATGCATGTCCGTTTTTAATCTTGATATGTGCATGGTAAATTTTATTATGTTAAAAATGAGTTCTACATATGTTGTACTTGAATTTCATACTGTATTGTTGAATTAAGTTAGAATCTATGTTACCTATATTATTCTTATCTCAGTCATAGCATATGCATTCATGTATGTTGGAATTTATGCAAATTATGAAGTGGGTTACGCCAGTTACGTTTATGTATATGATTTTGATATGGTATTGGTTATGACAATTATGTGATCTCAAAAATGTCTATGATTATGGCTCTTTGAGCATTTTGGGTGTTTGGATCATCGTGTATATTTGAATGAGATACTTCTATACATGAGTATTATGTATTATGAATTATTATTTTGCATTTGAACCTATGTATGAACTATGATGAATGGTGTTTGGCATTGAGCCTAAATGTTCATTGAATGGATTTGAAATAAATATTGCCTCTTTTGAAACTATATATATTTATAAGTATTCTTGTGGGATGATGACTTAGCACCGATGGATTGAGCGTTCCCTCACTTTTCTTGAACTATGTGCCTAAGATAGGTTATGAGAATCCTATATGAAATGTTAGTGCCCATAAGGTGAAGTATAATGTGATATGATATCATGGAAAATCCTATCCGAAATGGGATTGCCTGTAAGGAAGGTTTCTTCATACGAAATGGGAGTGCCCATAAGGTGAAGTATGGTTTACCTTTTTTAAGTAGACCACCTCTTTACCAGTGAGGGGATTTCATCGGGATTCTAAGTAATGCTTGTTTAGTCATACTCATGTCGGTTGAGGTCTCGTCCCCACTATATATGAGTATTTTTGCATCTCATGCATCATGGACTTCATAATATATTGTATACTACTCTTCTTTGGACATATAATTCTTTCTATATTACATGACCTTGTCATCTAATATTGAATGCAACTTTGATATATCATATGCATTGCATCCTGCATACTTAGTACATTCAAACGTACTAACACATACTTTTTCCTACATGATCTCATCATGTAGGGGCCGAGGACTACGATCATCCACCACACGATGTTTAGCTCGGATCTCAAGTGTTGCTCGCAGTGGTGAGTCCTATCTTCCGAGGACAACCAACCATCCTTCTACCTATGGTGTTTTTATCTATTTATTTATTTTGTGGGTGAGCCCGGGGTATGTCTTGGCCCCCATTCTATATTCTGACTAGAGGCATTATTGGACATCTTGTAAACTTCTTTCAATTTTATGCTAAGCGTTATGTTGCGAGGCTATGCTTATGGCTTTGGCTACCTATTGATTATCATCTTATGATTTGGTTATAAGCTTTGTTGTGTGATTATGTGTTATGATATGAAAGATCCTAAGTCTCGAATTGCCCCTATATAGTGAGTCATACTCACCCACCCTTTGGTCTTTATGTGTTATGTGCTATGTGAATTTATGTTACTCCCTTTCCCTATGACATCCCCAAAGCGTGAGTCCTACTCTCCCATCCCTTAGAACTATGTGTTTACTATTTGAATACGCTTCCAAACTGATGATGTGAATTTGCATACTTTGAGGCTTGTTTGGGAACTCTTGTGTCCCTATTAGCAATGTCACTTCTAGACCCTAGGTGCGGCTCGTGACAATATTTATTGAGTTAAAGCTACAAGGTAGAACCCAAGGGCGTCGCCAGCCATGTACTAAAATCTCTCAAGGCATCATAGGTTATATATAAGGTAAAATCACGACCGTCACAATGTTGATGAACATGTGTAATATGAGATGAATGCATACCAACGCCACACTTCAAATATAAAAGCAATATGATAAGATTATGGAAAAACAATAACCATAGGATCAGAAAAAAGTGATGCCAAGTGCCTCAACTGATATCACAATACTATCCATATGTCTCTAATCACCATACTCTCATCAATATGCCTCAATACCAATGAAATCGGACTCCACAAGCGTCACGACCTTAACCTAGGGTCTAGGTGTTACATGGTGAATGGGAACCCGAGAGCTTCCAAACAAGCCTCAAACTATCCATATTCACATCATTGATTTGGAAGCGTAATCAAATAGTAAACATGCAATTCTAAAGGATAGGAAAAAAAGGACTTATGCTATGGGGATATCATAGGGAAAGGGATTAACATGGAATCAGATAACACATAGCACATAACAACTAAGGGACGAATAAGTATGACTCACTCTATAGCGGAAATACAGGACTTAGCATCTTGCACATTTCCACATCAAACATACATACATATCATAAGCCTCATAAATCAATCCATAATAGTCAATATGCGAAAAGATAACCATAACCATAAACTCCAAATACAACACATAACATATAGATTTGACAAGAGTCTAAAAGATGTCCAACAATGCCTCTAAGATAAGATAGGTCGGGGGTCAATACATACCCCAGGTTCACCCTCAAAGTAAGTACAGTAGATAAAAACACCATAGGAAAAAGGGATGGTGGTTTATCCTTGGAAGATAAGACTCACCGCAACAAACACAACTTGGAATCTGGGCTAGACATCATACGGTGGATGAATGGGATCCTCGATCCATACATGGTGAGATCATGTAGGCAAAAGTATATTTTAGTACGTTTGAATACTAAGTATGTGGGGTGCAATGCATGAGACTTATCAAAAAACTGCATTCAATATTAGATGACAAGGGAACATAATATATGAAGAAGTATACAATCAAAGGAATATCGTATAACAATATGTAAAGAAAGTCATGATGCATAAAATGCCATTAATGCTTATAAATAGTGTGGATGGGACTGTACCCGATATTACAAACCCATGCGAGCTATTACATGAATTTGCCTGATGTTTGACCTCCCATCAATTAGAGAAGATTACTTGTCAAAAGGTAATCTATACCACATCTTACGACTCAGTCATTTCGTATATGGTGGCCACCTTTCATACGACCCGGTTATTTCGAAAGGATTTTATTATAAAGCTTATCATATCATATCATAAATGAATAACCATCCCTTATGACCTAGTCATTTAATAGATGGCTACCATTCCTATGTCGAAACATAGTTCAAGGAAAGGGAGAGGACCACCAATCCATCGGTGCTAAGTCAAACATCCCACAAGAATACTTATATACATACATGATTTCAAGAGTAAGCCATTCAATTCATTTTCAATGCACATTTGTGCTTAAAATCCAAACCTTAACTTATATCCCTAATAGTCATGCTTAGGAATAGCTCATTCTTATAACAATATGGTGCAAGCACCCATGAAAAGCGATAATCAATAGACATATATGTGATCACTTTCTTGTCATGACCAATATGTGAGCTTAACTCACTAGTAATTTCATAAATCCATGCTCGTGAAATGCATATGCTATAAAAAAATGTGAGAATAGCATGTGTAACTGAGATTCAATCAAAAATCAATAATATAATAATAAACTAAAGTAAATCCATAACCAAATCCACATTTAAACTGTAAAATAAATCACCCATTCTTAGATCAAAGCCTTAAAAGGACCATGCATAATCGAATATTCATAATAATAATGTAATTCAATATTTCGAAGTTTAAATATCATAAAAGCAGTAGATAAACATAACCATATATTATTGAAATTTAAGGAATCATAACATTTAAAACCCCAATTTAACGTAAACTAAGAATCCATGAAAATTACTTGAAAATAGTTTGGGTCTCCTTTATAGAAAGGAATCAAGGATCAAACTCTCATACCTTAGCCAATGAAGAAATTCCAAGAAGAAACTTGAAAAAGAATGAGTCCTCCCTTGATTCCCAAGCTAAAATCCCCACTAAAGTTCTTGAAAGAGACTTGAGACAATCAGTCTTGAATGAGGGTTTAGAATTAGTGTAGGAGAGGTTTACTAATGTAAAAAGGGTTTAAAGGTCTTAAAAAGCCTTGAGGTTGGGTCAAAATATCATAAACACCTAAGTAAGACGCCCCTTTAGATTTTACCTAGAGCTTCTCATGGCTAGCTTCACAAGTCGTGAATGAGGGGAAATTGGATGCATTAGAAAGCTAATCCAAAGAGCTCTAATTTGATGGCTCGTAGGCCACCCAGTTCATTTTGTGCTAAGAGATATGACCATTTAAGATTGACCTTTCTGTTAGGACTTATGAAAAATATAGCCAACAGAACTCCTTTGAACTTGGCTAGACATAGGAGACCCATGATATCCTTAAAAACATAAATAATCTTGAATAGAGGTGTTGAAAATAAACTTAGCTTGAGACTGAAGATTCCATACTTAGAAACTTTTTTATGAAATAGACTACACGGAGGGCTTAATGGGTCGTGGGTCTGTGTGGCCCGTAACATCTCACTTGGAAATATTCCCACGACAAGTTACCAGACGGTGATTTATACTTAGAAAATATTTCACTCCAAAAGCTCCACGGAGGACCTCACGGCCCATGAGGCACCACACAGTCTGTGTGAGGGGCCTTTTGATGTGACTTGGCCCTAAAATTATGGGATTTCAGGCCAAGGCCACTACAAGGCCCACCACACGGTCCGTGAAGTGTCACATGGATCGTGAGTGGTCCAGTTTGGTGTGCCTTAGTTTAAAAACACCACATTTAAGGGTCAAACCTCAACCAAGGGCCAAGGGGCCACTTCATGAGAGCCTACATGGTCTGTGTGAACTCACACGGTCCATAAGGTCTTCCCTGAAGTGCCACTTTGGTCCAACGTTCTCCAAAATAAATTTTTCAAGCTCTAATGAGGTTGTACAATGTCTTGGTCATTACATTATCTCCCCCTTAGGAACATTTGTCCTTGAATGTACATGAACAAGGCTTGAAAGGCTTGACTTAAAACATGAAACTTTCAAACAGAAGATACAATCCATATTTCATGCCTTTAAAATCATAAATTCATTAAAACTCAAATCAACACATATTCAAATCATTTATAAAATCATAAAAATCAATTTCATGCATATGTATGCATGTCATGTCATGAAACTCAAGAGTGAAGGAATTATGACCACTTGGAAATGGAAAACCTAATACCTTAGGCTTGAGTATATTGGGAAAGATGAGGGTATCATTTCGCCCTACTTGATTCCACATCCCACGTAGCACTTTCAACATGTCGATCCTTGTTGCGAAGCCTCTTCACTTGCTTATCTAAGATCGCAACCGGAACTTCCACATAAGACAAGTTCTTCTCAATGTCAATGCCTTCCAAAGGCATAATAGTACTAGGATCACCAACCAACTTGTAACAACTCCAAAATGTGCCCGAAAATGTGCCTCGAAAGTGCCCGGAATAGTAATTTCCAAATACCTCAAACTTTGTGCGCAATATCGAAAATTCGACTTCATATTCTTGTTTAGGGGGTCATTTTGAGTGGAGAATGGGTATATCCCTGATTTAAGAGCAAACAATTAGCAATTTTGACTTTCCAAAATTTCATATCGAGTGAGATTTTCGCGCCCCTGGCGCGACACGCCAAGGGCGTGCACTAATGTTTTTTTTGTCTAATTTTGACTTCAGTCCAAGACTTTTAAGTCATGGGCCTTACTGTTCCCAAATGTGAAAATACCTATACTTAAGTAATTTTTCACTCTCATATCATTCTAAACATTCTTCAGTACTCATTCAAACACTTAGCCAAATATTTTACTCCTAAACTCAAGTCTCAAATCCCTTTCTGGGTCTTAAGGATTGCACTCAAGCATCAAGTCTCCATCTCCAATCTTCATCAAGTTCACCTCCAAAGCTAAGGTATGTTGGTTTCTTTGATAGGTTCCTTTCACCCATGATACCCAAGCTCCCTTTTACTCTACATTGCATTATTTAAAGTTGACTCAAAAATGGGTCTTTATAATTATGAAAATCACTGCACACTATGTTGGGGTCTATGAAAAAATTGTGACTTTTTTTGCTATGTTTTGAGGTATGAAACCAATGTCTATTAAAAGATTTGATGAAGGGCTTTGATGTATATTGTTTGACGGTGTTACCAAGAATCTATTGAAGGTTTTACATTGAATTTTCTAGCATGATTCGACTCTTCAAATGCATGGTTTTACACTAGCACTACACACCCTCTAAGTGTTTGATAAAATATTCGGTTATGGTTTCTTGGGGAATTGAAGTCCAATTCATGTCATATGAGTTGAATGACTATATGATGATGATATGATGATAAAATGATGATGAAATAAATGTATGTGTATGGTATTCTCTATATAGTGTTGGAATATGACCATGCCCTACTTGGGGTTTTGCGCCGGGTAACCTTGTGAAGAGGTTTGTATGTTGATAACCTATCGGGGGGTTTGTACTCCAGCACCACGGGTGGTAGGGTGTGACTATCCATAAACCTTGTTTGGGGTTTGTACCCATCAAACTATCGGGGGAGAGGGGGAGTTTGTACTCCGGCACCCCGGGTGGTAGGGTGTGACGATCCACCAACCTATTAAGGGGTTTGTACTCCGGCACATAGGAGGCAAGGGGTTGATGAGGTCCCCAATGTTGTTACTAGTATGTTGATAATCTTTGATCTTGATGTGTATGCATTGATTGACCTGGGTGCCACTCATTCTTTTGTTATCCCTTTTGTTGCCAAAGAGTTTCATGTTGACCCCGAGTTTTTGCATTAGTCATACGAGGTGTCTTCTCCTATTGGTGCATCTATGGTTGCTAGAAATCTTTATAGAAGTTGTCCTAGTTGTATCTTGCATAAAATATTGCCTTGTGATCTTGTTGAATTTTACATGGTTAATTTTGATATTATTCTTGAGATGGATTGGTTGCATGCATACTATTCTTCTACTAATTGTAGAACCTGTAGGGTCAAATTCCAATTTTCCAATGAACTCGTCCTTGAATGGGAGAGTCAAGATGTGGTGGTCAAGGGTAGATTCATCTCTTGCATTAAAATTTATAAGTTGATCTGTAAAGGGTGTCTTTACCATCTAGTGAGAGTTAGGGATGTGGAGTCTAAAGTCCTTTCCAATCAGTTCTGATTGTAAATGAGTTTCTTGATGTCTTCCCAAATGACCTTCCCGGTGTTCCTCCCGAAAGGGAGATAGACTTTGGCATAGATCTCCTCCCTAATACTCAATGCATTTCTATTCCCCCTTACCGTATGGCCCCGACGGAGTTGAAGGAGTTGAAGGAACAATTGAGGGACTTGTCGTAGAAGGGATTTATTAGGGCTAGCCAATCACCTTGGAGTGCACCGATGTTGTTTGTGAAAAAGAAGGATGGGTCCCTTAGGATGTGTACTGTCTACCGACAACTCAATAGGATCATCATCAACAATAGGTATCCTTTTCCAAGGATTGATGATTTGTTTGACCAATTGCAATGGTCTAGCTATTTCTCTACCATTGATCTTGGGTCCGGATATCATCAAGTGAAAGTGAAAGAGTGTTATATTCCCAAGACGGCTTTCTGGACTAGATGTGGGCATTATGAATTTGTGGTGATGTTTTTTGGGATGACCAATGTACCGACCATCTTCATGGATCTAATGAATAGGGTCTTTAAACCCTACCTTGATTCCTTTATTGTGGTCTTCATTGATGATATTTTGATGTATTCTCATGGTGAGGCTAAGCATAGGGTTCATTTAAGGATTGTGTTGCAAAGATTAAGGGAGGAGAAATTGTATGTTAAATATGAAAAGTGTGAATTTTGGTTGAGAGAGGTTTTCGTCCTAGGACATGTGGTGTCGGGGGATGGTATTAAGGTATATCCTAAGAAGATCAATGTGATTAGAAATTGGCCTAGACCATTGACCCTGAGGACATTAGGAGTTTTTTGGGCTTAGCAGGTTATTATCGGAGGTTTGTGAACGGGTTCTGTTCTATTGCTTCTCCTATGCCAAAATTGACTCAAAAGAAGGCTAAGTTTGTATGGTCTGATGAATGTGAGAGGAGTTTCCAAATATTGAAAGATAAGCTTGTGTCTGCTCTTATATTGTCACTACTGGGTGGGATTTAGGGATTTGTTGTGTATTGTAATGCTTCCTGGGTTGGTTTGAGTTGTGTGTTGATGCAAAATGGTAAGGTCATGGCCTATGCTTCTAGACTACTCAAAGTGTATGAAAAGAACTACCCTACCCATGATCTTGAGTTAGCCGCCATTGTTTTTGCATTAAAGATTTGGCATCATTACTTATATGGGGTGCATATTGATGTGTTCACCGATCATAAGAGACTTCAATATGTTGTTGCTCAAAAAGATCTCAACTTGAGGCAAAGGAAATGGTTATAATTTCTTAAGGATTATGATATGAGTGTGCATTATCATCCCGGTAAGGCAAATGTGGTGGCGGATGCTTTGAATAGGGTGTCTATGGGTAGCCTAGCACATGTTGATGGTGGTGATAAGGAGATGGCTAGGGAGGTGCATTGATTGGCTAGATTGGGAGTTAGGTTAGAAGAGGTGGGTAATGTGGGTATTATTGTTGTTGATGGTTCTAGGTCTTTCTTGGTTGATGAGGTGAAAGAAAAGCAAGATCTTGATTCCTCCTTGTTAGAATTGAAGGCCTTGATAAAAGATGGCAAGGTGGAGGTTTTCTCTGAAGGGGGAGATAGTTCCCCTAGGTACCAAGGTAGGTTGTGTGTGCCTTGTGTTGATGGTTTGAGGGTGAAAATCCTTGATAAAGACCATAACTCTACTTATTCTATCCACCCCAGTTCCACCAAAATGTATAGAGATTTGACGGATGTGTATTGGTGGGGAGGCATGAAGAGAGACATTGCCATATTCATTTCCAGTTTTCATAGATGTCAACAAGTCAAAGCCAAACATTAAATGCTGGTGGCCTAACCCAAGACATTGGGATTCATACTTGCAAGTGGGAGTTGATTAATATGGATTTTGTTGTTGGGTTGCCCAAGACTAGAAAAGGTTTTGATTCCACTTGTGTTGTGGTTGATGGGATGACGACATCGGCTCACTTTCTAGCGGTTAAGACCACATATGGGGCTGAAGATTATGCATGGTTTTACATTCATGATTTGGCAAGGTTGCATTGGGTTCCTTTTTCCATCATATAGACTCATGGGGCACAATTCACTTCAAGCTTCAAGTCTCCATTGTCAACCTTCAACAAGAACTTCTCCAAAGCTAAGGTATGTGGTGTTGAACCATTGGGTCCTTTCACCCATGGTTCCTAAACCCTCTTTCACTTAATAATTTATGATTTAAAGTTGATTTTACATATGGGTCTTGTACATTGAAAAATGTACTACACAATGATTTTTTGTTCATGAAAGTATGGTTGTTTTAGCAAGTTTTGACCTCTAAATCTTGGATCTAATGTTGGATTTGATGAGGGGTTTTGATGTGTATGTCTTGAGGGTATTGCAAGGTATTGACTGATGAATATACAATGGATTTTCTTGCATGATTTCATCTCTATATTTCATGGTATTTTACCCCCATTATACACTCGCCAAGTGTTTGATAAAATTACTTTTTAAGGATTCTTTAAATTTTGATAATCTATTGGTTGAGTTATCATTCAAGTGACTCTATAATGATTATAAGCTTTCTAAAGATATGTTTGAGTCATGAAAATCTTGATGATGTTGTAGGGCCGGATTATGCCCCTTTTCTAAGATTATACCTCTTGTGAGCCTTTGATGTTTGATGATAATGAAAGGATAATGTTGATGATGATCTATTGTTATGATTGAAGTTAAGCTCACCATATGAGGTCAATGATGTTAAGAGCTACTTGTGCCATGTTTCTATGTTTATTGCAAGTTATTAAAGTATGATTATATTATATATATTCCGTAGAATTAGACTTAGCATCGAGTGGACTAGAGGCGAGTCCCCAAGTCATATAATTACGTACCACCATATGTGAAGGGATTAGAGGCGAGTCCCCAAATCTCTAAGTGGCGAGTACTTTAAATATGAGGGCTTGAGGAGAGTACCCAAGTCCGGGCTTGTTGCGAGTACCTGAGTCCAAGAACTAGAGGCGAGTACCCGGTTCACAAAAGGCTTAGTGGATCCACATAGGCATTAGGATGTTTACCTTGGCAAGTAACTTCCCCCTTTCTTCCGGTGTAGGGTTCACATTGGGATTTAGAGTTGTAGCTCGCTTGATCTTATGTTATGTCGATTGAGGTCTCTTCCTTCGCTTATGTGTTATAATCTATATGAGCTGAATGAATTGTAATCATGTTTTACTTTACACATCATTCATACATGCCATGTTGTTATTATGCTATTCATTGCTTATTATTATTATGCATTTTGATTATGATGCATATCTCTTGTTGCATTGCATCCTACATACTTAGTACATTCAAACGTACTAATACATACTCTATGCCTACATAATGTTACCATGTAGGAACCGAGGCTCCTATTGGTTCTTGTTATGGAAAGACGGATTATTCAAGTTAGCCTTTGGTGAGTCCTCCATTCAGGGGACAATGACTACATTCTTATGTTATGTATTTAGACTCTCATTCGTTTATTGTGTACTTATGACCATGAGGGTGAGCCCAGTTGCTTGTCTTGGTTCTCGGTCTTATCTATGTAATAGATGTGTTGTTGGAAATGTGGTGTAATCATCCTATGAGTCTTGACTCTCTTGCTTATTGTTATTATGGTATCAATGAAGTCCCTTAGCCCCTTTTCCCCTTTTATATGTATCTTCTCTTATTGACATTTGAATTGCTTACGCGACCAAGGATATGTAATGATATGCAAAGAGGCTTGTTTGGGGTTCGTTCGGGTTCCCCAATCGCCGGTCACGACTAGGTCGTAGGTCCAGGTCGTGACAGGGATGATGATCGACCAATCTCTTAATGGTATCTTCTTGCACAAAAGTTATGTTCTATGTAAGCATGTTTTATTTAAGCATTTATCATATATGCAATATTGTTATTATGTTAACTATTGGCTATGATACCTATCTCTTGTTGCATTGCATCCTATGTACTTAGTACATTCAAATATACTAACGCATACTCTATGCCTACATGATGTCACCATGTAGGAGCCGGAGCACCGCTTGATCATCCTCCTCCTCCATGTGGCTAGTTCAATTGTCCTACAAACTTGTTGGTGAGTCCTCCATTTTGGGGACGTTGGTTATGATATATTGCTATGTATTAAGACTATCTTCTTTTGTTATGTATTGACTATGAGGGCGAGCCTTCTTGCTTGTCTTGACCCCCGCTCTTATCTATGTAGTGGAGGTGTTGTTGGACATGTTATGTATCTATGCTATGATTCTTGACTCTCTTGTTTCTTGATGTTATGATATGGAAGTTTTCCCTTAGTCTCATTTACCTTTTTATGCTTGTCTCTTAATGTCTTATTTTATTTCTTCCGCGACCAAGGATGTGTAATGATATGCTATGAGTCTTGTTGGGGGTTCCTTCGGGTTCCCCATTCGCCGGTCACGTCTAGGCCCTAGGCTTGGGTCATGACACAACTTCCTCAACATAGACACATGGAGAGCTGGATGAATAGAGCTCAATTTCGAAAGCAAATCCAACCTATAAACCACATTCCAAATCCGCTCAAAAAAATTTCACAAGGACTTACATATCGAGAACCTAGCTTACCCTTCTTCCTAAAACACATCATATCCTTCCTAGGGGAAACATTCGCATACACCCAATCACCAATACGAAATTCAAAATAAGACTTTTGATAACTTTGAACAATCTTCAACTTTTCCCCAACCAATTTCACTCTTTACATAGCCTTCGAAACTAAATATGGCCCTATAGAAGTCATTTCATCTAACTCAAACACCCCACCAAAGATCTACACCTTGTGCCACATAAATCCCCAATCGGCTATACCTATGCTAGTATGAAACTGTTATTTTAAGCAAACTCAATAAGTGGTGGATGACCACCTCAATTAACATTGAATTCCAACACACAAGACCTCGACATGTCCTCCAATGTTTGAATTCTCCCCTCGGCTCGCCCAACGGATTGAGGATGAAAAATAGTATGTACTGAACTTCACCTTAGGGCCAAGCACCTTTTGAGATGATTTCCAAAACTGAAAGTAAGTTGGACACCACAATCCAATCATAATAAAAGTAAGCACACCATTTAATCTAACCAACTCCAAATTAAATAATTTGGCATTGTCTTCAACATTGAGAGTAGTCTCAACCGATAAGAAGTGAGCCAACTTAGTCATCCGGTCAATAATAACCCAAAGTGAATCAAATTGCTTTAGGGTCCGAGGCAAACCAACCAGAAAATCTATGTTTGCCCTCTTCCCACTTCCAAGTATAAATTTCAATATCTTGAGTCAAACTATCAGGCCTTTGGTGCTCTACCTTTCCTTGTTGGCATTTAGGGCATTTGGATACAAATTCATCTATGTCCTTCATAATAACATGCCACCAATACCTTTCCACTAAATCCTGATATGTCCGGGTGTATTCTGAATGTATAGAATAAGGAGAGTTATGGGCCTTATCATGATTACCTCTCTAAGACCATCAACATCTGAAACATACAATCGATCTTGGTACCGAATTACACCATCTCCTCCCTTGGAGAAAACCTCTATTTTCCATTCGGCAACCAACTTCTTCAATAACTGATGATAGATCTAGATCTTGCTTAGCCTTTATATCAATAACCAAAGGTTCGGTCCGATTTTGAACATGAAAACCACCATCATAAGAGTTGGCCAGCTTAATGCGCAACTTAGGCAAACGGTAGACATCCTTAATCAACTCCCTTTTCTCTCCCTCAACATCAGACACACTTCCCATAGATAACCTACTAAGAGCATCGACTACCATATTTGCCTCGCCGGGATGATACTGTACCCTCATGTCATAGTCCTTAAGGAGTTCTAACCATCTTCTTTGCCTCAAGTTAAGATATAGTTGAGTGCACACATATTGAAAACACTTGTGGTTGGCAAAAGCATCAACATGCACCCCATATAAATAGTGTCTCCAAATTTTCAAGGCAAACACCACCACCACCACCTCAAGATCATGAGTTGGGTAATTACACTCATGCACCTTCAATTGCCTCGATGCATAAACTATCACCTTACCATGTTGCATAAGTACATAACCCAAATCAATCCGAGAAGCATTACAACATAATTCCAACCTATCTAAGCCATCCGGAAAAGTCAAAACATGAGCCGGTGTAGGCTGACCTTTCAAAGTCTAAAAACTCTTCTCACATTCATCCGACCACACAAACTTAGCCTTCTTTTGAGTCAACTTGATCAATGGAGATATAATAGATGAGTAACCTTCAACAAACTTTCCATCATAACCAGCAAACCTAAGAAAACTTCGAATACCCGAAGGAGCAAGCTTGTCAAACATTATACATCCTTCACCATCTCCCTTTTGACCTCATCTCTAAGATCAGCTACAACATCTTCCTTGCTTGGATCGAATTACGAGCCCAAAGTAACTCTCCCTATTCAGTAGGGAGGGATGGAAAAAGGAAATCTTAAGACAAGCTCCATGGCACGATAAGAATCATGAAAAGTGAAGCATTTTCTAAAACTCTTTTTACCCTCCTACCCTTAGATGTGGCGCGCTTCACACCCATGAATAAGACCCTACTTGACGCAGCATGTTGGACTCCAAGGACCATTCATAAACCAAAGGCTCTGATATCATCACTGTCATGACCCGAACACAGGGTCTAGGTGTGACATTTCGAATGGGAACCCGAAAGCTCCTAAACAAGCCTCAAAGTATCCATATTCACATCATTGGTTCAGAAGCGTATTCAAATAGTAAACACATAGTTCTAAGGGACGGGAAAATAGGACTCACGCTATGGGAATATCATAGGGAAAGGGATTAACATGGAATCTCATAACACGTAGCCCATAAGAACTAAGGGGCGAGTAAGTATAACTCACTCTACGGGGGTAATACGGGACTTAGGATCATCCACATTTCAACATCAAACATGCATACATATCATAATCCTCATAAATCAATCCATAATATCCATATCCCAAAAGATAACCATAACCATAAGCTCCAAATACAACACATAACACATAGATCCGACAAAAGTCTACAAGATGTCCAACAATGCCTCTAACATAAGATAGGTCGGGGGCCATGACATACCCCAGGCTGACCCTCAAAGTAAGTAAAGTAGATAAGAAAAACCATAGGTAGAAGGGATAGTGGTTTGTGCTTGGAAGATAGGACTCACCGCAACAAACACAACTTGGAATCCCAGCTAAACATCATATGGCGAATGAATGGGCTCCTCGATCCCTACATGGTAAGATCATGTAGGCAAAAGTATGTGTTACTACATTTGAATTCTAAGTATGCGAGGTGCAATGTATGAGACTTATCAAAAATCTGCATTAAATGTTAGATGACAAGGAAACATAATATATGAAGAAGTATATAATCAAAGGAATATAGTATAACAATATGCCATGAAATTCATGATGCATGAAATGCCAATAATGCTCATAAATAGTGGGGAAGAGACTGTAACCGAAATTACAAACTCATGCGAGCTCATACATGAATTTGCCTGATGTTGACCTCCCATTGGTTAAAGAAGATAAATTATCAAGGGTAATTTACACCATACCTTACGACTCAATCATTTCATATGTGGTGGTCACCTTCTTTATGACCTGGTTATTTCGGAAGAATTTGCTAATGAAGCTTATCTTATCATATCATAAATGAATAACCATCCTTTATGACCCTGTCATTTAGTAGATGGCTACCATTCCTATGTTCGCACAGAGTTCGAGGAAAGGGAGAGGACCCCCAATCCATCGGTGCTAAGTCAAACATCCCACAAGAATACTTATATACCTACATTATTTCAAGAGTAAGTCAGTCAATTCATTTTTAATGCACACTTGGGCTTAAAAGCAAAATCATAACTTATATCCATAATATTCATGCTTAGGAATAGCTCATTCTTATAACAATATGGTGCAAACACCCATGATGCACAAAGAGTCATAATCAATAGACATATTTGTGATTATATTCTTGTCGTAATCAATATTTGAGATTAACTCACCGAAAACATTCTCATAATAACATATGTGAGCTTAACTCATCGGTAATTTCATAAATCCATGCTCATGAATTGCATATGCTATGAAAAATGTGATAATGATATTGATAATTGAGATTCAATCTAAAATAAATAGTATAATATGAAATTAAACTAAGTCCATAACAAAATCTACATTTAAACTATAATATAAATCATTCATGCTTAGATTAAAGCCTTAAAGGGACCATGCATAATCAAATATTCATAATAATATTGTAGTTCAATATTTCAAAGCTTAAGTCATATTAAAATCAATATATGAACATAAACCATAAATTATTAGAATTCAAGGAATCATAACATTTAAAACCCCAATTTAAAGTAAACTAAAAATCCGTGAAAATTGCTTGAAAATCGTATGGGTATCCTTGATTGAAAGGAATCAAGGGTCAAACCCTCATACCTTAGCTAATGAAGAAATTTGAAGAAGAATGAGTCCTCCTTTTATTCCCGAGCTAAAATCCCCACTGGAGTTCTTGAGAGAGACTTGAGAGAATTAGTCTTATACAAGGGTTTAGAATTAGTGTAGAAGAAGTTTAAGAATGTAAGGGGGGGGGGGGTTAAAGGTCTTAAAAAGCCTTAGGGTTGGGTCAAAATACCAAAAACACCCAAATAAAATGCCTTTTAAATTTTACATTGAGCTTCCCACGGATGTGAAGCTCTTCATGGTTGTGAAGGCACCCGTGTAGCCCAGATAGATTTTACGAAAAAGGGCATAACTTCTTGCACCGAACTCAGAATGAGGTGAAAATAGATGCGTTAGAAAGCTAATTCAAAGAGATTTAATGTGATAGGTTGTGGTCCACCCATTTCATTTTTTGTTAAGAGATATGACCATTTAAAGTTGAACCTTCTATCGGTACTTGTGAAAAACTTAGCCAATGAAATTCCTTTGAACTTGCCTAGACATACGAGACCTATGATGGCCTTAAACAACATAAATAAACTTGAATTGAGGTCTTAAAAGTGAAATTAGCTTTATCTTGAAGATTCCATACTTAGCAAAATTTTACAAAATCGACTACACAGAGGGCTTCACGGGTCATGTGAGGTCACAAGGTCCATGTGACTGCTTGTAACACCTCACTTGGAAAAATTCCCACAACAAGTTACACGATTGGTGATTTATACTTGGAAAAATTTTCAGTCTGGAAGCTCCACCGAGGGCGTCATGGCCCGTGAGACACCACGCGGTCCATGTAAGGGGTCGTATGACTTGACTTGGTCCCGAAATTGTGGGATTTCAAGCCAAGGCCACTACACGGCCCACCACACGGTCCGTGAACTGTCACACAGACTATCAGGGTCTAGTGTAAACACCACATTTTTCATGACCCAAGCCTAGGGCTTAGACATGACCGGCGAATGGGGAACCCAAAGGAACCCCAAACAACTCCCAAAGCATGTCATTACACATCCTTGGTCGCAGAAGCAATTAGAAAGACAATAAAGGATAAGCATAAAAAAAGGAATTTGGGACTAAGGAAATCTCATTCACATCATAAACAATAAGAGTCAATAGAGTCAAGGCTCATAACATAGATACACCTTATGTCCAACAACACCTTAACTATATAAAGAAAAGAGCAGGGGCCAAGACAAAGTAACCGGGCTCACACTCATAGCCAAAATAGGAAATAAGAAAGAGTGTCTCAATACATAATAAGATAATCATAGACCAAGGTCCCCGAAGTGGAGCACACACCAACAAGCTTGAGCAAAGTCGTACTTGCCACGTGGAGGAGGATGTTCAAGTGGCACTCCGGTTCCTACATGGTGATATCATCTAGGCATAGAGTATGCATTAGTATGTTTGAATGTACTAAGTGTGTGGGATGCAATGCAACAAGAGATAGGCAATGTAATCAAAATGCATAATCATAACAAGAGGATAGGTATGACATCAATATGGCATGCATGCTCAATGCTTAAGGTAAAACATGCTAGTAAATCATGATCAAGAAATATAAACTCAATATGACAAATATACTAGAACCCCTCTATATCAACTTTCATGAAATGGCCCAAATGACCCCCACTCACTTTACGGTATAACCTTTTTGGAGAGTGTTATCAATAGCTCTATCGTATGACATAGTCTTTTTGGTAGGTAGTATAAGACGTCCCCTACTTTACGATATCATCTTTTAGGTAGGGACCGTGATTCATTTTATCTTACGGCATGACATTTTCAATAGAATGTCCACACCTCACGATATGATTTTTTAGGTGGGAGCCTTTATTATTTCTTCCTTACGGCATGGCCTCTTCGATGGGATGTCCATACCTTATGATATAATCTTTTCGGTAGGCATCATTAAACACTCTACCTTACGGCATAGCCTTTTCGGTAGAATAATAGGACTAGCACATAAAACCATCACATTCAAATCATCAAGAAAGAACTACTCACTTTCCCAAGAACACAACAAACATAAGGACCCAACAATCTATATGCAACACCATAGGTACTTTTCCATGAAACAACTCATATAGACATCCCTAGCATCATCCCAAAGTCATCATATACCTACACGATCCTCTCCTCATTATACATCATATGCATACCATCATCTCATCCTCATTCCATCACTATTCCATCATCATATAATCATCATAACACTATTCAACTCATAAGACATACATTGTACCTTCAATTCCACAAAAAACTCTAGCCGGACATTTTATCAAACACCTTGGGGGTGTGTTATGGGAGTAAAAACCCTGCAATCTAGAGATGAAAACAACCAAGAAAATCTGTAGTAAAACCATCAATCAACACCTTGCAATACCTCTAATACATTCACATCAAAACCCCTCATCAAATCCAACGTCAGATCCAAGATTTAGAGCTCAAAACATGCTAAAGCAACCATACTTTCATGAACATTAATCACTATGTAGTAAATTTCTCAATATATAAGTCCCACATGTAAGATCAACTTTAAATCATGAAATATTAAGTAAAAGAAGGTTTAGACACTATAGATGAAAGGATCCAATGGTTCAGCACCACATACCTTAGCTTTGGAGAACCCTTGAAAGAGATTGGAGATGGAGACTTGAAGCTTGAATGAAATCCTTGAAGAAATCCTTAAGATTGGTTTTGAGTTTGGGACTTGAATTTAGGGTGAAATATGAGTCTTAATGTTTTAGTGAGTTTTGAAGAATGTTTAGGGTGATATGAGGGTGAAATAAGGCTAAATATATGTATTTCAAGCGTGGGAAACCTTAGGCCCAAGACTTATAAGTCTTGGACCGAAATCACAAAAACAAGACCCAAATAACAGTGGATTGCTCACTGGAAACTGAAATTTCTGCACGAACGAGTTTTACGAAAATGGACATAAATCCTTTATCCGAAGTATGAATGAGGTGAAACGAAGTGTGTTAGAAAGCTAATTCATAGGGATTCCAGTTGATAGGTCGTGGGACACCCAACTTGTTGTGTGATAAGAGATATGTCCCTTCAAAATTGACCCTCCTAAATAGCATATTTTGTGATTTTCGAATTTTGATGCGGTTGCTCTAAAATTCGGGTTTTAGGCCCATACCCCACTCAATTTGACCTCCTAAACAAGAATATGAAGTCATATTTTCGAAATAACAAATGGATTTTTAGATATATGGAAAACAAGATTCCTGGCACTTCCGAGACACGTTTTCAGGCACTTTTTTGGGTCATTTCAATATCTCCCCCTTGGGAACATTCGTCCCCGAACATAGAAGGGACGTACAAGAAAAGAGTAATCATGAACAAATCAGCCCTAATATGAATGCAACATTACATTTAAATCATCATTTCCAAAATCTGAACATAAGTGTAAAATCATCATAAACTTGCCAACTTAAACATGAATGCATATGAATGACATAGGGCTGAAATGCAAGACTTGGAATCATAGAAATGACTTGGCATATCATCATAATCTTGAATAGAGTGAAAGAGATATGGATATTGCTTCTCCATGTCTTTAATGGCTCTCCGAGAAACACATACGAATAGACAACTCATCCATAGGGTCTTGACGAACACTACATCATTATCAGTAAATCAATTTCTCCACTCATCCATCCAACAGCTCCACCAGAACCTCCTTCTAAGCCAACTTATCCTCCACCTCTCCCACAACTTCAAAGAGTTCTATAGCACTAGGGTCACCAATACATCCCCTCAAGATAAAAGCATGAAGAACCGGAGAAACCAAACCCCTCTCCAAAGGCAAGCCCCTAACTTATGCAATCTTTCCAACTTTCCTCTACAATCTATAAGGACTCACAAACCTATACTCAATTACCAATCTTAAATACACCTAACTCACTTGGTACCATAACCGCAATCTCTCCCTTGGGAGACAACCTCCACTCTATCATTCTCTCACCCAAAGCTTCCAACTCTAATAAGGTGGAAATCAAGGCTTTGCCTAATCTAGTCCTCTTAACCTAAGAAGATTTGGAACCATCAAGAACACTATACTACCATTCTCAACTTCCTTGAACCTAACACCCATTCTAGCCCACTGATGGACTCTACTAGGCATCTCTTTGCCACCAGCATCAACACATGCTAGGCTACTTAGAGCATCAACCACAACACTAACCGTACCGGGGAGCTATAATGCACACACATGTCACAATCCTTAAAGAATTCTAACCATCTTCGTGTTATCTCCAATTCTCACCTATCATAATTAGCAACAACCCCCTCATCATCCAAGACTTGCAACACTTCCCCAAAATAATTCACAAGCTCTAAACAAATCAATAACTCATCACTAGAGACCACCACAAAAATATCAAGGTAGGGTTTTAAGACCCCATTCACGAAACCCATAAACATAACCGGTGCATAAGTCAACCAAACAACTCCAACAATACTCAAATGCTCACTCCTAGCCTGGAAAACACTTAGGAATATCACCTACCCTCATCCTTACTTAGACACAAAACCCAAAGTAAACATCAAGCTTCGAGAAGTGACTAACCCCTCAATATTACAACCTTATGGATTTTACACTAATTAGAAACATGCTATGCAAGTAGCCCAAACTACCCCAATCCTCCAAAACAACAAGCTAGGTCATCATCCCACAAGAATACTTATAATATGCATGTAGTCACACCACCTCAAGACCTCTAATCCATTAACCAAAAAATTCAACCAAGATCACAAGACAAGAGTTTATGCAACAAGAACATGGAGCAAACCTTACAAGCCTTTCTAGCATCAATAGTCTTAGATAACTAGATATTACTAGCAACATGGAATAAAGGAAATAAATAACGACTCACGGAACATCAAAGCAGGCACAATAAAATCAAGGAAAACCTCTAACTTACCGGTAGCATCATTGGGCACCACATCCTCTCCTTGTGTTCTTTGGAGAGCATAGAACCGATTTAGTTTTAGAGTATCCCCTTGATCAACATCACCACCTCTATCCTTGTTTTGAGCATATGGACAATCAGGGAACTTGTGGCCTATATCACCTCACCCAAAGCATGCACCCGTGTTTGTCCAACATGTACCAGCATGTTTCCTTCCACATTTTGGTCATCTAGGATGAGTCACCCCACCATCTCCTTGGGTCCTTGGGTTTAGCACCCCACCTCTAACAATCCTCTTGCTTGGAGCATCATCGTACTCTAGACCTTGGGAGCCACCATCCAATCGAGCCCTTTTGGCCTTACTACTCCTCCTTTTCGTCAACTTCTCCACCTCTATTTGCTCGCATGAGTCATCAAGAGGGACAAATCCAAGTCTCTAATCAACATAGTAGACCGACATTCTTCACTTACCAAGTCAGAGACGCCCAAAACGAACTTGTTAATTTTAGCCCTCGGGTCGGCAGCCAAGTGAGGAGCATACTTAGAGAGTTGGTTAAACTTGAGGGCATACTACCTCACACTCATAGAACTGTGTTTCATGTTCATGAACTCTACCAACTTAGCTTCTCTAAGCTTAAGAGGGAAGAACCAACTAAGGAAAGCCACCTTGAACTCCTCCCAAAACACCACATTGTGGATCCCCTTCTCCTCCTTGTATTCATCGTACCATATTTGTGCTATCCCTTTGAGTTGGTAGGCCACCAACTCCGCCTAATCCTCTGATCAAATACCCATGATGGCCAATACCTTATAGATCTCATCAATAAACTCTTATGGATCCTCATCTACCTTTAACCCATAGAACTCCGGCGGGTTCATCCTCATGAAGCCTCTCACCCGAGAAGCCAGAGTAGGAGCATGAGGGCTTGGGCCCCTTGATCAGGTAAGAGCATCCTGAAGATCTCCATTGGCGTGTTGCTCCTCGGGAGTGCGAGTCCTTCTTCCTCTTGCATTAGGCATGATCTAGCATAGCAAAGAACATTCATTAAGGGGGAAAACCTCACCACAACTCTATAGCATGACTTAGAACATGAAGAAGGGAAACATTTCCTTAAAATGTCTCATAGCCTCTTATTCATAGTCATGGCGCGCTTCATAACGATGAATAAAACTCTAATCGATGTGGTGTGTTGGACTCCGAGGATCTATCAACCTTGTGCTCTGATACCATCTTTGTCACGACCCAAACCTAGGGCTTAGATGTGGCTGACAAATGGGGAACCCAAAGGAACCCCAAACAAGCCTCATAGCACATCATTACATATTTGGTCGCGAAAGCAATTAGAAAGACAGTAAAGGATAAGCATAAACAAAGGGAAATTGGGACTAAGAAAATCTCTTTTACATCATAAACAACAAGAGTTAATATAATCAAGGCTCATAACATAGATACACCATATGTCCAACAACACCTCTACTACATAAACAAAAGAGTGGGGGAAAAGACAGAGTAACCATGCTCACCCTCATAGCCAAAATAGAAAATAAGAAAGAGTGTCTTAATACATAATAAGAGAATCATAGACCAAGGTCCCAGAAGTGAGGGTAGTCGTACTGGCCACATGGAGGAGGATGCTCAAGTGGGGCTCCGTTTCCTACATGGTGATATCATGTAGGCATAGAGTATGCATTAGTACATTTGAATATACTAAGTATGTGCGATGCAATGGAACAAGAGATAGGCAATGTAATCGAAATGCATAATCATAGCAAGAGGATAGGTATGACATCAATAAGGCATGCATGCTCAACGCTTAAGGTAAAACATTCTAGTAAATCATGATCAGGAAATATAAACTCAATATAAGACTATACTCAAAGCCCTTTGTATCAACTTTCATGAAATAGGCCAAATGACCCCCACTTACCTTACAGTATAACATTTTTGGAGAGTGTTATCAATACCCCTACCGTACAACATAGTATTTTTGTTAGGTAGTATAAGACGTCCTCTACTTTACGATATCATCTTTTGGCTAGGGACCGTGATTCATTCTATATTATGGTATGGCTTTTCAATAGAATGTCCACACTTTATGATATGATCTTTTCAATGGGAGCCTTTAGTCTTTCTTCCTTATGGCATGGCCTTTTCGGTGGTATGTCCATACCTTACGATATAATCTTTTCAGTAGGCATCATTAAACACTCTACCTTATGGCATGGCCTTTTCGGTAGAATCATAGGACTAGCTCATCAAACCATCACATTCAAATCACCAAGAAAGAACTACTCAATTTCCCAAGAACACGACAGACATAAGGACCCAATAATCTATATGCAACACCATAGGTACTTTTCCATTAAAACAACTCATAAAGGCATCCCTAGCATCATCCCAAAGTCATCATATATCTACACTTCCTCTCATCATTATACATCATATGCATACCATCATCTTATCCTCATTCCATCACTATTCCATCATCATATAATCATCATAACACCATTCAACTCATAATACATACATTGGACCTTTAATTCCACAAGAAACCCTAGTCGGACATTTTATCAAACACCTTGGGGGTGTGTAATGGGGTAAAAGACCATTCAATTTAGAGATGAAAACATGCAAGAAAATCTATAGAAAATCATCAATCAACACCTTGCAATACCCCCAGGATATTTACATGGAAACCCCTCATCAAATCCAACATTAGATCAAGATTTAGAGCTCAAAACATGCAAAAAGGACCATACTTTCATGAACATAAATCACTGTGTAGTAAATTTCTCAATATACAAGACTCACATGTAAAATCAACTTTAAATCATGCAATATTAAGTAAAAGAGGGTTTAGGCACCATGGGTGAAAGGACCCAATGGTTCAACATCACATACCTTAGCTTTGGAGAAACCTTGAAAGAGGTTGGAGATGGAGAATTGAAGCTTGAATGAAATCCTTAAAGAAATACTTAAGATTGGTCTTGAGTTTGGGACTTGAATTTAGGGTGAAATATGAGTCTAAATGTTTGAGTGAGTTTTAGGGAATAGGGTGACATGAGGGTGAAATAAGACTAAGTATATGTATTTTCAAGTGTGGAAACCCTTAGGCCCAAGACTTATAAGTCTTGGACCGAAATCACATAAACAGGACCCAAATGACGCTACGCGACCCGGACTGCTCACTGGAAACCGAAATTTCTGCACAAATGAGTTTTACGAAAATGGGCATAAATCCTTCATCCAAACTCAGAATGAGGTGAAATGAAGTTTGTTTAAAAGCTAATTAAAAGAGATTTCAGATGATAGGTTGTGGGCCACCCAATTCGTTTTGTGCTAAGAGATATGGCCCTTCAAAGTTGACCCTCCTAAATAGCGTATTTTGCGATTTTTGGATTTTGATACAATTGCTCTAAAATTCGATTATATATAAAGTTGAACTTTTGAAATAACAAATGGATTTTCAGATATATGGAAAACAAGATTCCGAGCACTTCTGAGGCACATTTTCAGGCACTTTTTTTTTGGGGGTCGTTTCAGCATTCAAGAGCCAAACCTCAACCAAGGGCAAAGGGGACACTTCAGGAGACCCTACATAGTCCATGTGACCTCACACGGGAAATGAGGTCTTCACTGAAGTGACACTTTGGTCCAAAGTTCTTCAAAACAAAATCTTAAGCTCTGACGAGGTCATACAACGTTAGGGGCCATTACAACAAGTCTCCTAAAATATGCATAAAAGTCCATAATATCTCAATCCTTTCCACTTTCCCATGGTTAAAGGGTGGTACTAATGCAATATGAATGAATGTATGCCAATGACAGAAACCAAGGTATATAATAATACCCTAATAAGAATACCTTTGAATAACCATCATAGAATTAGATACAATAATAACAAGTGCCACAACCGAAACCATTAACCATCAACATATCTCAAGTCATCATATTTTTATCAACAATCAAGTATACCTAAAATGACCCCAAAAAGTGCCTGAAAATGTGTCTTAAAAGTGCCTGGAATTATAATTTCCATATATCTCAAAATCCACAAGATATCAAAAATTCGACTTCATATTATTGTTCTGGGGGTCAAAATTAGAGGGGGTAAAGGGTCTAACCCTGATTCAGGAGCAAAAGATTAGCAATTATTAAATTTCAAGAATGCAATTTCCAATGGCAAATCCGCATCGCTTCTGCAACGCACCACAGTACAAAAATGGCCTTTTTTTTACTAGGCCCAAGACTTCTTAGTCTTTGTCCTAAGTGTTCCCACTCACTAAAATACCTATGAATAATCATTTTTCACCCTCATATCATTCAAAACACTCCCCAATACTCATTCAAACACTTAGCCAAAATTTTTGCTCCTAAATTCAAGTCTCAAACCGTCATCCGGAACTAAGGATTTCCTTCAAGGTTCTTCTACAGGCTTCAAGTCTCCATCTCCATTCTTCACTAAGTTTATCTCCAAGCTAAGGTATGTGGGTTCCTTTCATGGGTTCC
>JAPFFP010062052.1:0-26608 GCA_026153255.1 Solanum medicagineum | reverse complement strand
TAGCACTCTCAACTTGTTGGTTTCTCTAAAGGACCTTGACGGAAGCAACATCCTTGTTCCTCAACCTCTTCACTGGTCTATCTAAAATTTCTACCGAAACCTTTTCATAAGTCAAATTGTCTTCAAAAACACCTACAATATCAAGAGGTACAATGGCACTTGGGTCACCCACACACTTCCTAACCATAGACACATGAAAGACCGGATGAACCATATTCAAATCATTGGGTAACTCCAACTCATAGGCCACCTTACCAATCCTCCTCAACACTTTATAATGACCAACAAATGTTGGACTAAATTTACCCTTCTTACCAAAATGAACCACACCTTTTATTGGTGAGACCTTCAAATAGATCCAATCATCAATCTTGAATTCAAGATCCTTTCTTCTTACATTGGCATAGGAATTTGATGAATTTGAGCTGTTTTCAACCTCTCTCTAATCAACCTCATTTTCTCTAAGGCCTCTATAACAAAATCTGGACCCAACAAAGCCATCTCTCCCACTTCATATCACCCAACGGGTGATCTACAACGTCTACCAAAAAGAGCCTCATCAAAAATCAACCTCCTCAAGTCATCAACATTAGGCACACACAATCTACCTTGGTACATAAGGGCACCGTCTCCCCCTTGGGAGAAAACCTCCACCTTACCATCTCTCACCAAGGCCTTTAACTCTAACAAGGCGGTGTAAAGATCTTGCTTTGCCTTTATCTCCTCAACTAATGAAGATTTAGAACCATCAACCACTACTACTCCACCATTGTCAACCTCATCCAACCTAACCCCCAATCTAGCCAACCGGTGAACCTCTCTAGCCACCTCCTTGCCACCATCATCAATATGAGCTAGGCTACCCATAGACACCCTACTCAAAGCATCGGCCATAATATTAGCCTTACCGGGATGATAATGCATACTCATATCATAATCCTTAAGGGGCTCTAACCACCTTCTTTGTCTCAAGTTATGATCTTTTAACTGAACACCTTTGGAGACTCTTATGATTGGTAAACACATCAACATGCACCCCATAGAAATAATGACGCTAAATCTTCAAAGCAAATACCACGGCAGCCAATTCAAGATCATGGGTAGGATAATTCTTTTCATGCACTTTAAGTTGTCTAGAAGCATAGGCTATCACCTTACTATTTTGAATCAAAACGCAACCCCAAAACAATTCTTGTGGCATCACAATACACAATAAACCCTTCTAACCCTTTCGGTAGTGACAAGATAGGAGCGGAGACATGCTTATTTTTCAAGGTTTGGAAACTCCCTTGACACTCATCGGTTCATACAAATTTAGCCTTCTTTTGAGTCAACTTAGTCATGGGAGAAGCAATAGAAGAGAACCCATTGACAAACCTCCGGTAATAGCCCGCTAAGCCGAAGAAACTTCTAATGTTCGATGGAGTCAAAGATCTAGGCCAATTTCTAATCACGTTTGTCCTTTTAGGATCTATCTTAATGCCATCCCCTGAAATCACATGAACTAGAAAAGCAACCTCTTGCAACCAAAACTCACACTTCTCACACTTAGCATACAACTATTCTTCCCTCAATTTTTTAGCACCAGCCTCAAATGACTCACATGCTCCTCCTCCTCACTATGAGAATAGATCAAAATATCATCAATAAATACCACCACAAACAAATTAAGGTAACGTTTGAAGACCCTATTCATAAGATCTATAATGATAGCTAGTACAATAGGCCAATCCAAAAGACATAACCATGAATTCATAGTGCCCATACCTAGTTTGGAAGGCCATCTTAGGAATGTCACACTCCCTTGCCTTCACTTGGTGATACTTGGACCGAAGATCAATCTTAGAGAAGTGACTAGCCCCTTGAAGTTGGTCAAATTGATCATCAGTCCTTGGTAAAGTGTACTTATTCTTGATGGTGGCTCTATTAAGTTGCTGGTAATCAATGCACATTCTAAGAGAACCATCCTTCTTCTTTACAAACAACATCGGTGCACCCCAAGGTGATCGGCTAGGCCTAATAAAATCCTTCTCCAACAAGTCCCATAATTGCTCTTTCAACTTCCTTTAACTCCACCGGGGCCATATAGTGAGGGGGAATAGAGATGAGTTGAGTATGAGGAAGGAGGTCTATGCTAAAATCTATTTTCCTTTTGGGAGGAACACCGGGAAGCTCATTAAGGAAGACATCTAGGAACTCATTAACCACTGGAACCGACTCTATAGGAGGGACCTTTGACTCAACATCTCTAACCCTCACAAGATAATAGAGACGACCCTTAGAAATCAACTTATAGGCTTTTTAATGCAAGAAATGAATCTACCCTTGACCACCACATCATGACCTTTCCACTCAAGAACAGGTTCATTTGGGAATTGGAATTTGACCCTATGGGTTCTACAATCAATAGAAGCATAGTATGCATGCAACCAATCCACCCCAATAGTGACATCAAAATCCACCACATCCAACTCCACAAAATCACAAGGCAATATTTTATGCAAAATGCCTAAGGTCACACTTATCGTAAATCATCATAAGTCATCATAATTCATACTTGTACATCATTATCATAAAAGATTGATCAAAACTCATGGATCATAGTCATCATGCATAAGAGTAGCTCATTTCATATCAAGGTTCTAATTTTGCATCTAAGGATCCTGAATCTCCCCATACGGACTTCAGGTCACCTTCAAGGTCCGAAATCCCCTATTTATATTCATACTAGGGGTCCTAAGTCGCGTTTTAGGATCTTAAAACTCCCATTGGGATCCTACGTCATCTTTAAGGTACTAAACTTCCTATTCATCATCGTACATGAAGATTTATACATGGAAAAATGTGATCATAAGAGTAAAGTAAATGTGTGCTTAATCATTGAATTGAAGATCATTTGAATTAAAATTGAAGCAAGTGATTCATAATTTCCGTGTATACCATATAATACTTGAGAAATCTTATGTAAATCATCTAACTTATTTAAATTGAGAGTAATTCATGCATATTCAAGGTATAAACATAATCAACATCATAATTTTAGCATTTGAAATCGAAGTTATTAAGACCCTTATTTGATCATAATTGAAATTATTGAATTAGTAGGAAAATAGGTTTAGCTCGGTGGGTAAAAAGTACCCATGGATGAAAACTCACATACCTTGATGATAATTGAGAGATTAAAGATGAACTTGACTAGAATTTGAGAGTTCTTCAGTAAATTCTTCACTTGAGCTTCAGAGGAAACTCGAGAGTGATTTTAATCTAAATGTTTGAGGAATAAATAAAAGACCTTAGATAGGTTAGGGTAAGATTAGAAGGGTATTTTAGTCTAACAAACATCCTAACAAAGTTTAGGAGCTAGGGAAAGGACCAAATGCCCTTATAAAAACTAGATTTAAAACTGGATGACACACTACACAAAACACCACCACAAACTGTGGTGTGCACCATGACTCACGGTGGGGGTTCATGGTGTATGCCTTGGACTAGAAAAATGAGGGTGACCAGGGAGGGTGCACTCCTTGAGACCTTTTGCGAGTCGTGGTGCGCACCATGACAAGTAGAGGGTTTCATGGTGGAACACATTCACCAAGGTTGCCGCAATTTGGCCAAGTGGTGTCCCCATAAGGCCCTTTAGATGCCATGGTGTGTTGTAGGACCCATGGAGTGTCTTTTGGTGGGACACTTTCATGGATTTTCAGAAATGTTTTATTCTAAGGCTTGTTTCCAACTTTTAACACTCAGGGCCTTACAACATCTACACCTTAGGATCATTCATCCTCAAATAAGATAAGAGTTAGCTTGAATAGAGAAAAATAAACATAAATGGACTAGTATGAATGCAAAATTGAAAGTTTAATATCAAAATTGTAAGACCTTCAAACCTTTTGTGATGAACATCCTTAAAACCAGTTTCATGAGCATACATGCGTGTTATGACATGAAAGTGCAGAAATGAATGTATTCGATTCATTTAAGCATGAAGTACCTATTACCTTAGGCTTGAGTAGAATGGAATAGATAAGGGTATCATCGCATCATATCTGATTCCACTTCCCATGTAGCACTTTCAACTTGCTGGTTTCTCTAAAGGATTTTGACTGATGCAACTTCATTGTTACGTAGCCTCATCATTTGTCAATCCAAAATCTCAACTGGGAGTTTTCATAGGTCAAATTCCCTTCAACCTCAACATTCTCCAAAGGCACAATAGATCTTTGATCTCCAATGAACTTCTTTAAAATGGGCACATGAAATACTGGGTGAACCATAGTCATTTTGAATTTAAGTTCAACCTATAAGCCACCTTACCAGTCCGCTCCAAATAGTCATATAGACCTACATATTGAGGACTCAATTTACTGTTTTTTACTAAACCTCATCACATCCTTCATGGGTGAAACCTTCACATACACTCAATCCCCTACATGGAACTTACGCTCTCTTCTCCTAATATTGGAATACTACTTTATGCGACTTTGGGATGCTTCAACGTCTCCCTTATAAGATTCACCTTTTCCGTAGCATCCAACACCAAATCAAAATCAATCAAAGTCATCTCGCAAGCTTCAAACCAACCCACTGGGTACCTACATCTTTTCCCATACAAAACCTCAAATGGTGTTGTCTTAATGCTAGCATAAGAACTGTTATTGTAGGCAACTCTATAAGTGGTAGGTGATCATCCCAGTTACCTTTGTATACCAACACATAAGCCCTTAATATGTCCTCTAGGGTCTGAATTCTCCTTTTAGCCTGCACATCAGTTTGAGGATGGTATGAGATATTTAACTTCACCTTAGTGCCAAGTCCTCCTTGGAATGACTTCCAAAAATGATAAGTAAATCGGTTACCACGATCTGATATGATGGATAGTTGCACACTATGAAACCTCACTAGCTTCTTGATGTAACAAGCTAGCGTATTCCTCAACACTGAAAGTAGTGTTGACCTATAGGAAATGGGCTAACTTAGTCATTATATCCACAATCACCCATACGGAGTCATATTACTTCCAACTACGGGAAAAAGTATCACAAAGTCCATATTCACATCTTCCTACTTCTAAGTAGGAATCTCTATGTTGTAGACAAGGCCGCCGGGCCTTTGATTTTCCACCTTTAACTATTGGATATTAGAGCACCCTGCCACAAGCGTAGCTATATCCTTCTTCATGCCATTCCAGCAATACACTTCCTTCAAGTCTCAGAACATTTTGGTGGATCCAGGATGTATGGAACATGGAGAGTCATGGGCTTTCTTCAAACATACCTCCCTTAAAACATTGACATTTAGAATACACAACAAGCCTTGGTAGTGAAGCACACTATCTCTCCCTTAAGAGAAAATCTCCACCTTCTTTTCATCAACCAACTTCTTGAACTCAATTAATGTTGGGTCTAGGTCCTATTTATCCTTGACGTCTACCACCACTAATAATTTAGCTTCACTTCACACATGGATGCCATACTCGTTGGAGCAGCCCAACCTAACCCCCAAGTGCACCAAACGATGCACTTCCTTTACCAACTCCCTCTTGGCCTCGTCGATATGACCAACACTATCCTTAGTTATCCTAACGAGAGCATCAACTATAATATTTTCCTCGCTCGGATGATATTGCACACTCATGTTATAATCCTTGAGGGGCTTAAGCCACCTTCTTTGCCTCAAATTCAGGTCTCGTTAGCTAAACACATATTTTAAGCTTTTGTGATTAGTGAACACATCAACATGCACCCTATAATATAATGACACCTAATCATCAAAGCAAACTCCACATACGCCAGTTCAATATCATGAGTTGGATAATTTCTTTCATGCACCTTTAGTTGCCTCAAATCATATACTATGACCTTATCATTTTGCATTAAGATACAACCCAAATTGACAAGTGAAGCATCACAATATACCACAAACCCATCAAACCCCTCTAGTAATGTCATAATAAGAGCTAATTCTCCTTTTTTTGAGTCAACTTGGTCAAAAGTGCAGCAATGGATGAAACCCCTCAACAAACCATCAGTAATGCAAGCCAAACCCAAAAAGCTCCTAATATCCGAAGGAGACAATTTTCTAGGCCAATTCTTTATCACCTTGGTCTTCTTTGGATCAACCTAAATGCCATCATTGCTTACTACATAACCTAGAAATGCCACCTCCTTCAACAAGAATTCACACTTGTTGAATTTCACGAACAATTGCTAGTATATTAGAATGTCATCTATGAAGACCACCATAAATGTATCAAGGTAAGGCTTCAAATACCATATTAATAAAATTCGTGACCACCGCTGGAGCATTGATTAGACCAAATGACATAACCACAAATTCAAAGTGACCATAACTTGTCTGAAATGTCATTATGAAAATATCACACTCCTTTACCCTTAACTGATGATTCCCAAAATGGAGTTTAATTCTGGAGAAATGAGTAGCACTTTGTAACTCATCAAATAAATTATCTATCCTCGATAGTGATACTTGTTCTTTCTTGTCACTTTGTTCAATTTTTGATAGTCTATACACATTCAAGTGACCCATCCTTCTTTGTAACAAATAACATGGGAGCACCCCATTATGAAATACTTGGCCTAGTGAAACCCTTTTCCTACAAGTCTTTCAACTAATTCCTTAACTTTTTTAACTTTGCTGGGGCCATTCACTAAGGAGGAATAGAGATAGGTTGGATATCAAAGAGAAGATCTATCCAAATGTCCACTTCCCTTTCGAGAGGAATACCGGGTAAGTCTTCTAGAAAGACATCAGGAAATTCATTCACAATAGGAATAGACTCAAGAGTAGGAGGTTAAAAATTGACATGCCTAACCCTCACAATATAGTAGATACAACTCTTAGAAATATGTTTTTGGGACATTACATAAGAAATAAATCGACCTTTTAACACTAAGCCACTACATACCCATTGAAGAATTGGTTCATTCAAATATTAGAATTTGATCTAATGGGTCCTACAGTCTATGGAGGCATAAGAAGTGTGTGACCAATGTATCCCAAGTATAATATCAAAGTTAACCATATAATGCTTAACAAGACCACAAGGAATGACTTTATGTAATATTGAGATTGGATAACATTGACAGACTCTTCGAGCTATAGCTGACTCATCCATGAGAGTATAAATCGAGAAAGGCTCTAATAAAATTTTAGGACTCATATTAGTTGCTAGGAAAGAAGTGACAAAAGATAAATTGTCACTCAAATAAAGCAATGCATACACATTAAAAGTAAAGACCTTCAACTTACTAGTAACCACATCGGGAGTCTCCTCCACATCTTATCTAGAATGAAGGGCATAGAATCTATTATTGCATTGAGCACCACCTTGTCGAACCCTCTGTTTCCTTTGGCCACCTAAAGCTACTTGCCCCTAGGGATGACCTTTTTGACCTTTATTTTCTATATTTGGTCACTCAGAAAGTTTGTGGCCCACTTTACCAAACCTGTAGCATGCACCACAGCCTGCCAAACACCTATCTCCATGGTTCTTTGCACAAGTAGTGCACCTAGGAAAGCCTTGTCTAACAACCTTAAACCCTAGGGTATGGTACCCTATCCCTATCAAACCTCTGGTTTAGAGCTTGAAATGACCATTGGCCTTGTTAAGAATGGCCACCTCTACCACAAGTTAACTGAAATGACACCAAAAAGTGCCCAAAAATGTTCCTCAAGATGCCCAGAATTTTAATTTCCAAATATTTGAAGATCCATTCATTATTTCGAAAATTCAACCTCATATTTATGATCAGGAGGTCAAAATTTGGTGAAAAGAGATCTAACCTCGATTTAAGAGCAAAAGAATAACAATTATAAATTTTTAAGGGACAATTTCCAGTGAGTTGTTCGCGATGCTCCCGCGAAGCACATTGGGTGCGCTTTAATACAAAAACACCTCTCCGTATCCTCTCCGCGATGCAGAGATGTGTTTTTTGCCTGACAATCTTTCTTATGCGGCCTAAAATATTCTAAGTGTTGGGCCCAAGTTTCCCAAATGTGTTTTGATCTATACTTAGTCAAATTTCACCCTTATATTATCCTGAACATTTCCCAATACTCCTCAAAACCCTTAGTTATATTTTCACTCCCAAAGATTCTCTTCATGCTTCAAGTCTCCATTGTCAACCTTCACCAATAACTTCTCCAAAGCTAAGGTATGTGGTGTTGAACCATAGGTTCCTTTCACCCATGGTACCTAAGCCTCTTTTTTACTGATATTGTATGGTTTAAAGTTGATTTTACATATGGATCTTGTATATTAAGAAATTTATTGCATAGTGATTTTAGTTCATGAAAGTATGATTGTTTTAGCATGTTTTGGGCTCTAAATCTTGGACCTAATGTTAGATTTGATGTGGGGTTTTGAAGTGAATGTCTTGGGGGTGTTGTAAGGTGTTAATTGATGATTTTACAATAGATTTTCTTGCATGATTTCATCTCTAAATTGCATGGTCTTTTACCCCCATTACACAACCCAAAGTATTTGATAAAATGTCCGGTTATGATTTCTTGAGGAAATGAATGCCCAAAGCATAAGATATGATATGAATGATATTGTGGTGATAAAAAGAGCTTATGTATGTGATATAATTGACTACATGATGATGAAATAAGCTTATGCATATAATGAACTCTATATAAAGTATTGCATTAGACCATGCCTGATCCGGGGCGACAAGAGCCCGGGTAACTGAGGGAAGGGTTCGTACTTCAGTAACCTAGAAGGGGGTTTATACTCATCAACTGAGTGGGGGGTTCGTACTCATCCACCTAGGTGATGGGGAAACATTATCACCAACCGAGATAAGGGTTCGTACTCATCCACCTAAGTGATGGGGCAACATCATCACTAACCTCAAGAGGTTCATACCTTGTAAAGCTTGCTTGGTCTCTTCTACACATATGATATTATATATGAGCATGGATTACTTAAGCACATTTTACTTATGCATTGATCATACGTGCCATCTTCCTATATTATGCCTATTGCCTATTGTTATGCATGTTGATCATGAAGCTTATCTCTTATTGCATTACATCTAACATACTTATTACATTCAAACGTACTAACGCATACTCTTTCCTACATGATATCACCATGTAGGAACCAGTGCCCAAGTTGATCATCCTCCTCCTCCACGTGGCTAGACGGTACTATTCCAAGCTTGTTGGTGAGTCCTTTATTTTGGGGACTTCGGTTTATGCTTTCCTCTTACTTATGTATTAAGACACTATCTTATGTTCTATTTAACTATCAGGGTGAGCCCGGTTACTTTGTCTTGGCCCCCATTATAGCTATGTATGCAGAGGTTTTTGTTGGATAAATTATTATTTGTGATATGAGTTATGATTCCTTGCCTTTAGATGTTTATGTGTTCCAAAGGTTTTCCCTTATCCCCAATTGCCCCACTCTATTTTACATGTCTTTTATATGTTTCCGCGACCAAGGATGTATAATCATAAGTTAAGAGACTTGTTTAGGGTTCCCTATTCACCGTGTCATGTCTAGGCCCTAGGCTTGGGTCGGACAAACTTGATATCAGAGCACTAGATTGTTAGATCATTGGAGTCTAACACGCTGCATCGATTAAGATTCTATTCATAGTTATGAAGCGTGCCATGACTATGAATAGGAGGCTATGAGACGTTTTAGGAAATGTTTCCCTTCTTCATGTTCAAAGTCATGCTATAGAGTTGTGATAAGTTTTCCCCCCTAATGATCGTTCTTTGCTATGCTAGATCATGCCAAAACTAGAGGAAGATGGGCCAAACTCCCGAGGAGCAACCTATCATTGGTGAGCTTCGGGATGCTCTTACTATGCTTGTCCAAGTGGTGGACAACCAAGTCCAACAAGGAGCCCAAGCCCCTCATGCTAATATCTCGAGAGATAAGGTAAGAAATTTTATAAGGATGAATCCTACGGCTTTCCATGGGTCAAAGGTGGATGAAGATCCACAAGCGTTTATTGATGAAGTCTATAAAATCTTATCTATCATGGGTGCTGAGCTAAATGAGAAGGCGGAGTTGGTGGCGTACCAACTCACAGGGGTGGAAGAAATTTAGTTTGATCAATGGATGGATGAGAAAGGCAATGGCTATGTGGTGCTTTGGGAGGAATTCAAATTGGCCTTCCTTAATCGATTCTTCCCTCTAGAGCTTAGGGAAGAAAAGTTGGTTGAGTTTATGAACTTGAAACAAGGTGCTATGAGTGTGAGGGAGTATGCCCTCAAATTTAATCAACTTGCAAAGTATGCTCCCCACTTGGTGGCCGATTCTAGGTCAAGGATGAATAAGTTTATTATGGGGATTTCTGACTTGGTAAGTGAAGAATGCCGGTCCACTTTGCTTATTGGTGACATGGACTTGTCTCGGTTGATGACATATGTCGAGCAAATGGAAGAAGAGAAGTTGAGAAAAAGGAGGGGCCATGAGGCCAAGAGGGCCCATTTGGAGGGCAAGTTCTGCAAGGGTGCTAGACTTCCACAAGGCCAAAGGCCTCCTCATGCTATAAATAGGGAGTTTGGTAATGACTTCCCTAGGCCTCAACGTAATGGTGGGGTGGCTCATATTGATGTGTGTCCTAGATGTGGGAAGAGTTATAATGGCCCGTGCTTGAAGGGTACTAGTGCATACTATAGTTTTGGGGAGCTTGGTCATAAGAAAGTAGTTTGTCCAATAAATTATGGCAAGGTTCAGGGTGTAAATGCGGTCCTATTAGGTAGAGGTGGTCCTCAAGGTGGTGCCCCAAGGCACAATCAGTTTTATGCTCTACATGGGAAGCAAAGGGTTGGTGAGGTCTCAGATGTTGTTACTGATATGTTTAAAATCCTTGATTTTGATGAATATGCTTTGATTGATCGGGGCGCCACCCTTTCCTTTGTTACTCCCTTTGTTCCTAAGAAATTCCATGTTGAGTCGGAGTTGTTGCATGAGTCATATGAAGTGTCTACTCCTATTGGTGCATCTATTATTGCTAGGAGGGTAGATAGAAATTGTCCGATTTGCATTTTGTATAAAATCTTACCTTGTGATCTTGTTTAATTAGATATGGTTGATTTTGATGTTATTCTTGGGATGGATTGGTTGAATGCCTACACTGCTTCTATTGATTGTAGCACCCATTGGGTCAAGTTTCAATTCCCAAATGAACCCATCCTTGAATGGGAAAGTGTTGATGTGGTAGTAAGGGGTACTTCATATTATGAATTAATGCCCATAGGTTGATTTCCAAAGGGTGTTTGTATCATCTTGTGAGGGTCAAGGATGTGGAGTCCAAAGTCCCTTCTATTGAGTCGGTTCCGGTTGTAAATGAGTTTCTTGATGTCTTTCCAAATGACCTTCTAATGTCCATCTCGAAAAGGAGATAGATTTTGGCATAGATCTCCTTCCCAACACTCAACCTATCTCCATTTCCCCTTATCGTATTACCTGACGGAGTTGAAGGAGTTAAAGGAGCAATTGAAAGATTTGTTGAAAAAAGGATTTATTAGACTTAGCCAATAACCTTGGGTTGTGAAGAAACAAGATGGGTCACTTAGAATGTGCATTGGCTACCAGCAACTCTATAGGGTCACTATAAGAATAGATATCCCCTTCCAAGAATTGATGACTTGTTTGATCAATTGCAAGGGGCTAGCTTTTTCTGTAAGATTGATCTTCGATCCGGGTACCATCAAGTGAGGGTGAGGGAGTGTGATATTCCCAAAACGAACTTCTGGACTAGATATGGCACTATGAATTCGTGGTGATGTCCTTTTGATTGACTAACACAGGGGCCATCATCATGGACCTAATGAATAGGGCCTTCAAGTCCTACCTTGATTCCTTTGTTGTGGTTTTCATGAGCATATGGGCCATTTGAGGGTTTTGTTGCAAAGATTGAGGGAGGAGAGATTGTATGCTAAGTATGACAAGTGTGAGTTTTGGTTGGAGGAGGTCGCATTCTTGGGCCATGTGGTGTCGGGGGATGTTATAAAATTGGATCCTAAGAAAATCGATGGTATTAGAAATTGGCATAGAACATTGACCCCGTTGGACATTAGGTGTTTCTTGGGCCTTGTAGATTACTATAGAAGGTTTGTGAGTGGTTTTTCCTCCATTTTTTTTCCTATGACAAAATTGACTCAAAAGAAGGTGAAGTTTGTGTGGACCGATGAATGTGAGAAAAGTTTCAAAACATTGAAGGATAGACTTGTGTCCGCTCCTATATTGTCACTATTGGATGGGCTTGATGGTTTTGTTGTGTATTGTGATGCATCTTGAGTTGGTTTGGGTTGTGTGCTAATGCAAAATGGTAAGGTCATAGCCTATGCTTCTAGACAACTCAAGGTGCATGAAAAGCACTACCCTACCCATGATCTTGAATTAGCCGCCATGGTGTTTGCATTAAAGATTTGGTGACATTTTTTGTATGGGGTGTATGTTGATATCTTCACCGATCATAAGAGCCTTCAATATGTCTTCACACAAATCTTAACTCGAGACAAAGAAGATAGCTAGAACTCCTTAAGGGCTATGACATAAGTGTGCATTACCATCCGGGTAAGGCAAATGTTGTGGCGGATACTTTGAGTTGGGTTTCCAAGGGTAGCCTAGCTCATATGGATGGCGGTGAAAAGGAGATGGCTAGGGAAGTGCATAGGTTGCCTAGATTTGGGGTGAGATTTGAAGGTGTGGGTAATGGCGTTGTTGTGGCTGATGGTTCTAAATCTTCTTTGGTTGATGATGTGATAGCAAAACAAGATATAGACTCCTCCTTACTTGAATTGAAAGCCTTAGTGAAAGAGGGAAAAATAGAGGCTTTGTCCTAAGGGGGAGATGAGGCCCTTAGATACCAAGGTAGATTGTGGGTCCCATTTGTTGATGGTTTGAGGGAGAAAATTCTTGATGAAGCCCATAATTCCTCTTATTCTATCCACCTCGGTTCCACCAAAATGTATAGAGACTTGAGGGAGGTGTATTGGTAAGGGAGGCATGAATAGGGACATTGCCAAATTCGTTTTCGGTTGCCATTGTTGCCAACAAGTCAAAGCCGAACATCAAAGGCCGGGTGGCCTAACCCAATACATAGATATTCCCACTAAGAAGTGGGAGGTGATTAACATGGATTTTGTGGTACGATTGCTAAGACTAGGAAAGGCTTTGATTCCATATGGATGTTAGTTGATAGGATGACGAAATCGGTTCACTTTTTATCAGTCAAGACTACATATGGGGCTGAAGAGTATGCAAGGTTTTACATCTATGAGTTCCTGAGGTTACATGGGGTTCCATTATCCATCATATTGGATCAGCGTGCACAATTTACTTCACACTTTTCGAGATCTTTTTAAAGGGCTCTTGGTACCAAAGTTCACCTTAGTACAGCCTTCCACACTCAAGCCGAAAGGACAATTCAAACACCTGAGGATATACTTAGGGCTTGTGTATTGGAGCTTAAAGGTAGTTGGGATGACCATCTTCAATTGATTGAATTTGCCCACAACAATAGCTATGAATCTAGCATCAGTATGGCTCCATTTGAGGCTCTTTATGGGAGATGTTGTAGATCACTGGTGGGTTGGTTTGAGGTTGGAGAGGTGGATTTATTGGTGCCAAATCTATTTATGGAGCTCTTGAGAAGGTTAAGATGATTAGGGAAAGGATGAGGATAGCCCAAAGTCGTCAAAAATCCTATGCCGATGTGAGAAGAAGAGACCTAGAATTCCAAGTGGCTGATTGGGTCTATTTGAAGGTTTATCCAATGAAAGGTGTGGTCCATTTTGGCAAAAAGGGGAAGTTGAGTCCAAGGTATGTTGGCCCTTTTGAGGTGATTGAGAGGGTTGGCAAAGTAACTTATGAGTTGAAGTTGCCTAGTGAAATGGATTTGGTCCATCCGGTGTTCCGTATCTCTATGTTGGAAATGCATTGGTGACCCTAATGCCATTGTACCTCTTGATGTTGTGGGTGATTTGGAGGATAACTTAACTTATGAGGAGAACCCGGTTCAGATCTTGGATAGGCAAGTAAGGAGATTGAGGAACAAAGAAGTGGTGCCTGTTAAGGTCCTTTAGAGGAACCAATAAGTCGAAAGTGCTACTTGGGAGGCCGAAGCGGACATACAAAAACGGTATCTTTATCTTTTACACTCCACTCAAGCCTAAGGTACTAATCCTAAGTCTCATATGTGATTTCAAGTCCTATATTTCAGCCCCTATGTCTTTCATGTGCTTTCAACGTTTAAGTTGGTAAACTTATGATGATTTTACACTTATGTTGAGAATTTGAAAATGGTGTTTTTACATGTTATGTTGCATTCTTGGTAGGGCTGATTTTTGCATAATCACTTTTGTATTGCACGTCTCATTTATATTTGGGGATGAATTTTTCCAAAGGGGAGATATTGAAACGACCCCAAAAAGTGCCCAAAAATGTGCATCGAAATGCCCAAAATTTTAGTTTCCATATATCTAAAAGTCCATTCATCATTTCAAAAATCCGACCTTATATTTGTGATAAAGAGGTCAAAATTAGATGAAAAGGGATCTAACCTTGATTTAAGAGCGAAATAATAGAAATTATAAATTTTTAAGGGATGATTTCCAGTGAGCTATTCGCGATTCTCCCATGATGCGCCTTGGGTGAGCTTCAGTACAAATCCCCCTCTACATCCTCTTTGCGATGCGGATATGTGTTTTTCGCCTGGTAGTCTTTGTTGTGCGGCCCAAAATATTCTAAGTGTTGGACTCAAGTTCTCAAACGTGTTTTGATCTATACTTAGTCAAATTTCACCCTTATATCATCCTATGCATTTCCCAATACTCCCCAAAACACTTAGCCATATTTTCACTCCCAAATTCAAGACCCAAAACCCTCATCCGGGTTTAAGGATTCTTTTCAAGCTTTAAGTCTCCATTGTCAACCTTCACCAAGGACTTCTCCAAAGCTAAGGTATGTGGTATTGAACCATTGGGTCCTTTCACCCATGGTAGCCAAGCCTCTTTTTTACTAATATTGCATGGTTTAAAGTTGATTTTACATGTGGGTCTTGTATATTGAGAAATTTACTGCACAGCGATTTCAGTTCATGAAAATATGATTGTTTTAGCATGTTCTGAGCTCTAAATCTTGGATCGAATGTTCAATTTGATGTGGGGTTTTGATGTGAATGTCTTGGAGGTGTTGCAAAGTGTTGATTGATAGTTTTACAACAGATTTTCTTGCATGATTTCATCTCTAAATTGCATGGTCTTTTATCCCAATTACACAACCTAAGGTGTTTAATAAAATGTCCAGTTATGGTTTTTTGAGTAAATAAAGGCGCAAAGCATGAGATATGATATGAATGATGTGGTGGTGATGAAAAGCGTTTATGTATGTGATATAATTGACTATTTGATGATGAAATGAGCTTATGCATATAATGAACTCTATATAAAGTATTGCATTAGACCATGCCCAATCTGGGGGGACAAGAGCCCAGGTAACCGAGGGAAGGGTTTGTACTTCTCCACCTGGTGGTGGGGTGCCATCATCACTAACCTAGATGGGGGTTTATATTCATCAACCGAATGGGGGTTTGTACTGATCCACCTAGGTGATGGGGCAACATTATCACCAACCAGGATGAGAGTTCGTAGTCATCCACCTAAGTGATGGGGTAACATCATTAGTAACTCCAAGGGGTTCATACATTGTAAATCTTGCTTGGTCTCTTCTACACATATGATATTCTATATGAGCATGGATTGCTTAAGCACATTCTACTTATGCATTGATCATACATGTCATCTTGCGATATTATGCCTATTGCCTATTGTTATGCATGTTGATCATGAAGCTTATCTCTTGTTGCATTACATCCCACATACTTAGTACATTTAAACGTACTAACATATACTCTTGCCTACATGATATCACCATGTATTAACCAGTGCCCAAGTTGATCATCCTCCTCCTCCACATGGCTAGATGGTACTATTCCAAGCTTTTTGGTGAGTCCTCCATTTCGGGGACTTTGGTTTATGCTTTTTTCTTACCTATGTATTGAGACACTATCTTATGTTCTATATAACTATGAGGGTGAGCCTGGTTACTTTGTCTCGGCCCCTGCTCTGTCTATGTATGTAGAGGTGTTTGTTGGACAAGTTATGTATTTATGATATGAGCTATGATTCCTATGTTGATGTGTTGCAAAGGTTTCCCTTAGCCCCAATTGGCCCACTCTATTCTACATGTCTTTTATATGCTTTCGCGACCAAGGATGTGTAATGACAAGTTAAGAGGCTTGTTTGGGGTTCTTTCGGGTTCCTCATGCGCCGTTCACATTTAGGCCCTAGCCTGGGTCGCGACATTAACTTTTCCCTCTCAGACTCCCTCACCTTTCTATCCTTGAGCTTCTTGATGAGTCTATATTTTGGACTCATTTGCAACTTAAAAGAGTATGAAATATTGTCCTCAATGTACTATTATGCCTCATATGTTGAATAATCTTTGTGTTTGATGTGAGAATTGAGCATAAATGTGTATGGAAAGGCAATAGTCAACAAAATAATACACAAGTGCAAAAAGTGCCTAAAAGGCATTTAAAATCGATGTTGCTGACTCATTTGACGCTTTGCCGAATGGTTACACCAACTGCCCAATGTTATAGTGTGTACATTTAGTGTATTACCAAAGTGCTTGGTGATGGTCGACCTTGATTGCCGAATGGTGAAAATGTTCTGAAAAGTCAAAAGTTTATGCATGGATAGAAATAGATTTTTTGAAAGCCCACAGTACATGATCTTACATTGTGATACATCATCTTATAGATTCATACAGAGAGAGAACAGAGAACCTTCCTTGAGAGAAAAGTACATTACATTTTGGAAGAAGGATTTTGAAGTCAAAGCTTGAGAAGAGGATTCTAAGGATTAGGAGAAGAAATTCTTTCTTATTTCTTTATAGTTTCTCTTACCCACATCTATGGATACATATATTGGTATTTCTTACTTTCAATTTATGTCTAGCAAAAACTCTAACTGTTAGGGGTATGTTATGGACATGGGTAATTGATTTAAATTATGGATCTTACACAATTTAAATGTTTTGCTATTAATTTGAGTAAGTTCATACTTTTTGCTTTAACTTAAAATCTTGTGGTTGCAAACTATGAGTTATCTTTAGGTCTTCAATTATTGCATTAATTTCAATGATTAGAGTGGACACTGAGTGTGGTAGCCTAAATTCATCAAGAATTTTGATTGAATGCCTTAATTTATGTTCAATGGCTAAGGTATTAGAAAGTTTGCTGATAAAGTGCTTAGAAAAAATATGTTTATAGTGATTTTTCTTGCGAAGCTATAAATAGTTCATGTGAGACAACACTATTATCTGACCCGAAGTAGTGGCTACAAGCAATTCTATCTTGCTCATATCAAATTAACTCATTCATTCAAATATTGAGACCAATATATTTAGATCTTGTCCCATGTTAACACACCCTAAATATATCGAGTTTAGTACACCCCAGACGTCCTCATTTCCTCTGCTCAAAGGATATCACCAAAGGATTAATTTGCCTAAGGCCAAAATGATGATACATCTTGATCTCTTGAAAAAACATGTGATGGATGGTGGCGAAAAAGTATGTATGCAGTTGGTAGTGTTGGTGATGTGTCATTTGGGAAATCAAGTCATGGGTTCTCGCCCGACCTTTCAAAGGTTCCCAAGAATCAAGGTTGGAATAATGGGAAGGGTTGGAGAGATAGAGAGTATCCATATCGATCAGGAAGTTTGAGAGAAAAGAAAGGTTAAAGAAATAGATACATTCCACCTCTTGATAGGTAAAGTCTACATAGCCGATTGTGAATCTAGAAAGCTTCCGAACCAAAGATATGCTCACAATAATTCTTAACAAATTCGAGGCTTCAAATAAAGTGTTGAAAGAAATGAAGTTAGATTTTTCACAATTGAGCCAAACAGTGACTTCACACTCAGCATCTATCAAGCTTTTGGAAACACGACATGGCACGATCTTGGCCCATCTTAAGCAACGTCCTAATAAAGGCTTACCTAGTGACATGGTGTCCAACCAAAAAGGTAACAATCAGCAGTGTATGGCCATTACAACATGTACTGGTAAGGTTATTGAAGGAGCTATACCTCTATCAAATGTTGAGCTAGGCAAGGGAGTCAATGTTTCTTCTTTGGAGGTGGAAGATGGTAATGTGATTGTGAATGAGGAAGGAAAGACTCTTGGCGATCCCTGGAGTAATAACATTGAGAAGCTAGGTGTGATTCAATTAAGGCTTAACGCGTACCCTCCTATAATTTTTCCTCTTCCTCAAAGTTGAAAGATCCCTAAGTAAAGATTTATCCCTTATTTCCCCAAAACTTGAAGAAGAAAGAGGAACACACCATGTTCCAGATATTTCTATCCATGTTCAGTTATCTCTCTATCAGTATCCCATTGGTAAAAGCCCTTATAGAGATGCTGCAGTATGCAAAGTTTATGAAGGAATTGGTGACCGAGAAGAGAACTTTGGAATGTAAAAAAATTGAAGTATCGCACAACTATAGTGCAATCTTGACCAATAACTTGGTAGTAAAGAAGGATGGCCTAGGTGCGTCTACCATTCCATGTACCATTGGGGCTTGTAATTTCGGCAAGGCATGTGTGACCTCGATGCTAGCATAAATCTCATTCCATTGGCCATCATTGAAGAATTAGGGTTGGCTACTCCTTCGCCATCCACTATGAGATTGCTTATGGATGATTGATCTATTAAAAGACTGGTTGGGATCTTGCACAACATGTTTATAAAGTTGGATAAGCTTATCTATCCAGTTGGTTCTGTTATTCTTGATTGCGAGGTTGATGCGGATATGCCCATCATCCTCAGTAGACCATTCCTGGCTACACAGAGGGCATTGGTTGATGTTGAAAGAGGAGATTTGATGTTCAGAGTTAATGATAAGGACATGGTGTTTAATCTTTGCAATACAATGAAGCAATCAAAGGACCTCCAAGTTGTGTCGGTGGTTGATCAAATGGAAAACATGATTTGAGAAGGACTCTGCTTGGGAGGCAACCCAAGATTAGTAAGTCTTTCTTATGAATAATGGTTATTACTTGTGCAAATTTGTGAAATGGAAAAATTGAAGGGGATGACAAAGGGTAAAGCAATGTTCCAGATTGGTGGATCACCGAGTCGAAACAATAACCACTAATCCGACCACCTTTTGAGTCAGTTGATGACTCTTTAGGTACTGTCAAATTAGGAGGTCAAATTATAATTTGGCAGATTGCCAAATTGGTTGGGTAATGACAAATTCCACCATTTTTTGGTGCTGAAGAAAAGGTTTGAATACTATAAGAAAAGGTGTCAAGAATGTTCAGCGCTTCATTGAATCTGTTTGATGGAGTAAGTTAGCATCACTGAATCTCACTTCCTGATCGATCTATATAAATGCTTTTCAGATTCTTCACCCATTCTCTTTTTATCTTACCTCCTTTTCACTTTCTAAGAAACTAAACATCCTCACAGCTTTTAATTTTTCATCTTTTTTGTGATTGAGTTGGATTTCATCAACAAAAACTTCACTTTGTTAGTCCCATTTTCAATAAATCATCATCAATGTATGTTTTTGGATCCTTTTTTTTACTTTGGAGTTGTTCTTGAGTGGTAAGAGTTTGAATATGGATTTAGCTGTGATCCTTGAAGCATGTGAATCATTGTGTATGTTGGAAACTCTTTGGAAATCATGTATACTATGTGTTTTTATGCTTAAGGAACCCCATGTCCCTAGTGTGGTTGTTTTGAATAGTGTTTTTGATTCTATTGATGATTAATGAAATTGATTAGGTATATGCAATGGGTTTAGGTTATATTTGATTAATGTGTTGCTTAATCATTAAATAAGGTTGTATTTTAACCCAATTTGATCATGATCATTAGTTGAGACCCTTTTGTTGGGATATTGAACATGAATGTTGCATGTTGTAATTGCAAATGCATGCTTGTTGGATTTGTTTGCCTTGTGGGAAGTGGGTAAAGTTTGAGTAACCCATGAAATTGATTGAGTGACTTGAACTTGCACAATGATATAGTGGGTGGCATCCTTCTTAAGGGTGAAGTCATTCTTTAATCAAATTCGTAGCCATGGTGAGATTGGTAGGATAAAATGGACCGATAAGCATGAGTGATGTAGAATTAGTGGGGCAGTATGTGAATTGTCCCTCATTTTTCTGTAACTTTTTTTAATTTTGGTATTTGGGAAAACCTATCCTTGCCAGTCGTTTTTGATGATCTTTATTTTATCGTTGAAATTGACTTGTCGATGAGTCGAAGTGTCACTCACACTGCCTTTATTGATTGGTTTTTGATGTTGAGTTCTGTCACTTTCGGCAATGGTTACTTTAACTGCTAAATGATTACACCCAAAGCGGAATGTGATAGTGATTTGAACTTGGAAAAATGTAAAGAAAGGCGACGATCAGTTTGATCGCTGAACATGTTCGGCGGGGAAACTGGCTTGTCTTCATTGCTTGACTACCTAAATCTTATTTTTGATTCCTTCTTTCATGCCATTGCTTCCAACACATGTTTAAGCTAATTTCGTAAACATGATCAAGCAAAAGGATATTGTTACTCATGGAGGATCCCGAGCTACTCAAGGAGTCATAATAGCCTCTGATCGGGCGGAGCAAAGATCACAAAGTCCTGAGAATGGGATAAGGGAAAGAAGTAGGTGGTAGAGAAAAAGGATCCTCAGAGTGATGATGACGAGTCCCTCAACCTAAGTTGAACCATTTCAGACAATAATCAAGCATAGTCCAAAACTCCGTACCATGAGCCTCTATATTCAGAGTTGAGTCACAAACTACTCTAAATAAAGGCAAGGTCCAAAGCTCTACATGATCTTCTGCTTTAGACTTCACAGATTATTCAGGAGACTATAACCCCTAGACACTTGAAGAGATTGAAAGCAGCAAGGCTCAGAATTATATTGGAGGAGAGATAACTTTCTATAGATGGGGTCATTGATAGGTATCACGAGATGTTGGATATTTTGAAGTTTCATCATCTGTAACGCTTCACCATACATCAGGATTCTTACATACCAACCTGGGTTCATGAATTTTATGGATCATATGCCAAGGTGATTTTGAAAAGTAGGTGTGCGAATAAAATTTTCCCAAAGCCTGTTGATTTTGTGGAAGTAAGAGGCACGCCCATTTCAGATAACAAAATTGACATAAATGACTTCTTCGAGTGCACATTCAAAATAAGACATTACTTGGCTCACTTGGTCGAGAAGAGGACCCTAGATGATCTGAAGGCTTGGTTGGCCCATATGATTGGTCTTCCAGCTCCTTTTTGGTTGGAGGAAGGAGATATCATTGAAAAGAAAGAGATGAATATTCTGACACGGTTCTAGTTCGGGTTTTGTTAGGAGCAACCTTATGCTATCCCAAAATGAGTTGATTCTTCGACATTCTAAAAAGTTACTGGTTGGATGCATCATGGACCGCCAGAAACTAAATGTTGATTTGATAATTGCCCCAGAAATCCTCACATAAGCAAAGTAGCTCCAGGCTTCACTTTTATTTCCCAGCCTCATAATAGCCCTGTGCTAAAGAGCCATAGTTCCTTTTGATAAAATGACCGATGTTGAGATTACTCTATTAGCCTCCATTCACATCTGGCGTATTGAGCTGAAATTTCAAAGGGATGAAGGGAATAGGGCTAGGATGAAGCTGGTGGACTCTACACCAGTTGTTGATATTGAGACTCTCGAATTTGGCGCTACTAAGCTGGTTCCCGAGGCAGGTATAGATTATTTCTCTCCCTTATTGCCTTCTTTTTCTACTCTATTTCCTTCCACTACTACACAGATTGAGCCTTAGGCTATGGAGGACCAACCCTCGATCACAAAGGCTATTATTTTTAGTATTGGCTTGTTAGCAAAGTGGCTAACATCCGGAATACTCGGTTTGAGTCTTCCTTGCATAGGATAATTGAGAGGGCCATAGTGACTGTATTGGCCCCATAAATAGAGGCTAAAAAGAATTAAATGTAGTTGTTTGAGGCCTAAGAGTTGAGGATGGATAGCCTGAAGGTTGTTTTGGAGGATCACGGGGTTGTAATGACCTTGTTGGTCATTTTATGAGCTTATCTGTGAAAATTACTATTTTACCCTTTTTAAGTTACTTTGGGACTATTTTGAACAATCTGTATTGTTTGAACTGAAATCCTGAGTTCTAAAAGCTTTGAAAATATGAGTTTTGATATTTTTGGAAGCTTAAGGTGTTGAAAAAGTGAGTTTTTATGCCATTTTGAGTTTCGAGTGTTGGATTAGAAATTCGTCAACTCCATCAGCTCCTAAATGTCAAATCTGTTCTACGAGAAGTTATAGAACTGAATTTGGAGTTAAATGAGGTCTTTAGGCTCAAAGTTCCATTTTTAGTCATTTTCCATAGCCAAAATTTGACTTTGATTAACATTCGGAGTTCAAAAGCTTGGATTGAAATTTTGACAATTTAAATAGTTCCGGATGTTGAAACTAAAGCTAGAAATTGTCTTTATAATTTTTGAAGTTGCCAAGGGCAGTTTTGATATTTTAAATTCTGAACAAGTTTATTTGACTTGCATTGGTAAATGTGTCGTGGAGACCTTGGATTCAAATTCTAGTTATATCGTTGATTCCAGATTGTAGTTTCTGTTATGGATACATATTTGGTTTGTGTAATTCTGATCCAAATGAGTTTCGAGGGATTATTCTGAGTTTTGGACTGAGTTGGTTTTGTTGTATCTGATGCAATAGTGTTTCTTCTTTGTATTTACAGAGGTATAGATGTTTCTCCTCTCCACGTTTGTGAGCGATCCTCTGTGTTCATGGTGTAGTTCCTGTGTTCCCTAGCCCTCTTCCACATTCACGGATATGGCCTCTGCTTTCACAGAGGTATGGTACCCATTAACCTCCGCGTTCTTGAGGCCCCACCTACATTCACAGACTGCTTATTAAACTTGTACAGTGATATATCCGTGAAGCACTACTTTTACTCCATTTTCAAACTTTCAAATCTTTTAGGGTGATTTTTAAAGAGAATTTTTGAAGGATTTTATTGGTTGAGTGTTTCTAACAATATTTTAATTATTTTCCATAAGTTTTATCTTGATTTTGTCTTAAATTTCATGATTTGTAATGTCCAAAATTGAGATTTTTTAGTCTTTGATTTCAAAACTTTAAATGATGATTTCTCATTCAATTTGAACTCGATTTTATTTGGATTTTCACTCACAAACTCCATTTTTCATGTAGAACCTAATTTTAAAGTCAAATTCCTGATCTGAGAACTTCAAATTTTATTCCTAATTTTGACCATTTTGCCCCTAGGCCTAATTCATGCTAATTTGGGTATAAAATGCACCTTGTGATGCGTAGTATCTATTCTTGCTAGTGATTGATCAGTCCTAGAATTATTTGGAGGTTTGAGTTAAATATAAACTTGTCTAGTGCGATTTCAGCATCAAGGTATGTTTAACTAATCTGTTAGGACTGGATTTGAGTTAGTGGACATTGTTTTGCGATAATTGTAAGATTTAGATTGAATTATTGAACCAATGCCATGATACGGTAGAATTTTATGGTAACGTAATACCGATCATGCCAAAAATTGAGGAAATAATGATCCTATTGATAAACTACGAGGAAATTATGAGAATTGAGATGATTTTTGTTATCATTATATTAATATAGGACTTGTGTTAGTTGTTGGATAAGTGTTGTGAATAATTGTGATAAACTTGAGATTTATGAACTTACTTAGGTAATTGTGGAGCCCTATTCCATTGACATCCTAATTTTTAATGAGATAATGATGATATGAGATATAATAATGGCCTTGTAGTACTAGATGATACACATGGTGTAGCCTGTTGGATTTGATGGCTATTGTACATATCAGTTGTTATTTATATTGCTATTATGTGCATACTTGACTAGTTGCATTGGTATGCACCTATCTTATACTTGGCTAGTTGCATTGTTATGTTATGATGTTTTTAGTGCGGTGCCTATGAATGCTTGATATGTTATAATGGCTTGGATGAGGTGCCTTTTGGTGTCATTCGCTCGTGTGATAACTAGGACCTAGTCGGGTCGTTATAGGTTGGTCATTATTTACTAAGGCTTTGTAACGTAGGAGTAAGAAGGAAAGAAACCCCTATCCTACTTGTGACAAGTGTGGTAAGTTGCATTTAGGATGGTTCTTGGTGGGACAAGAAGGCTGCTATGAGTTCGGTGAGTTGGGGCATAAGAGGAGGGATTGCCCAATGGCTGCTAGGAGGGGAAGGGAGAGAGCTTGGAATGCTTTTCTTGGTATGAATATGTTTCTTTGAATATGATAATGGTTGGTGCTAAATGGCTTCCTAATTGTGGTTCTATGGTTGATGTTGGGTAGGTGGTTGTGTTGAGATGTTGGAAAAAGTGGTAGTTTCATGTTCGTCCTTATACATTATTTATTATAGTCTTGACTGGCTTCTTTTTGTACATGCATCTTCATGGAGTAGGTTTTTATTTGAAGTTTCGTGTGCAATTATGTAAATATGTTACTTATGTATTTAAAGTGGCATTGATGGCTAGAGACATGGAAAATTTCATACAAATGAATTTGGCTTCATTATTGCATTCACAATGGGTTGTTAGATGCTATTCCACTCTATTCATGCTAGCTCTATTCACATTTCGAGGAGATATATTCCGAAAGGGGAGATATTGCAATGCTCATGATATTAAGCTAAGAACCAAGTCATTCTTCGCACGTGTATGGGATCTACTTGGTGAATTCTCATGTGGTGGTATCAATTATTAGGTATTCAAATTGGATTACATGTAGTTTAGTGTCACGACCTAGACCTAGGGTCTTGGAGCGATATGGCGAATGGGAAACCGAAAGTCCCTAAACAACCCTCATAGCACCTATACATACATCATTACTTCAGAAGCATACATGAAATAGTAAACACATAGTTCTAAGGGATTTGAAAGTAGGACTCACAGTATGAGCACATCATAGGGATAGGGATTAACATGGATTTATATAACACCTAGCACGTAAATACTAAAGGGTGGGTAAGTATGACTCACTCTATGGGGGTAATACGGGACTCAGGATCTTTCACATCATAACTTGAATCCATAACATTATCTCATAGTCCATCCATAATGATCAAAACCATTAAATAACCATTTCCATAATCATAATCTTCGAATACAACACTTAACATATAAACGTGAAGGAATCTACAAGATGTCCATCAATGCCTCTAGTCATAAGATAGGACGGGGGCCAAGACATGTCTAGGCTCACCCTGAAAGTAAATAACATACTAAGTATCATAGGTAGAGGATTGGTGGTTTATCCTTTGAAGGTAGGACTCACCACAACAAGTGTCTCAAGATCCAATCTAGCCGTCGTACAGTGGATGAAGGTAGTCCACAGTCCCTATATGGATAGATCATGTAGGCAAAAGTTTGTGTTAGTATGTTTGAATGTACTAAGTGTGTGGGCATGCAATGTACATGAACTCATGAATCCTACATTTAATGTTAGATGACAAGGGTACATATATAGAAAAAATCATATAAAAGGGAATAATATATCAATATGCCATGAAATACATGAGGCATGAATGCAAAAATACTTCATATATAATGAGGATTGGACCATAAACAACATAACACCAAGTGAGCTATAACTTGGAACTTAGTCGTTTACCCCACAAAGGATAAAGAGGTGGCGTACATGCCAAAGGTAGATCCATAATCATTCATCATCCACAAAGGGGCATAAACATACCTATGTTAGGCACATAGTTCAAGAGAAAGGAGTATGGGCCCTTGGGGATATCCCACCCTGCCTCCAATCCCATTAGTGCTAGGTGATCATCCAATAAGAGTACATATACATATACATGCTATTAAAAGAGGCATAAGACTTTCAAATCATTTACATGCATACTTAGGCTTAAAGGCCAAATCACATTTCATAATCATGCATACTTAGGCTTAAAAGCTAAACATACTTTGTTTTATACTTTCGTGCATAGAAATAGCTCCATTAAGTACATACCTTCGGGATAGCTCACCTTGCCTCCAATCCCAATTTTATGCTCCTTTGAGCATCTTCATGAGAAAAGAGTATGGACCCTTGGGGATAGCCCACCATGCCTCTTACCTCAATCTGAGCTCCATAAACACAAACATGGTGTAAACACTCATCATTTTCTCAAAGATCCATAATCATAGACATTTATGTGATCACATTCTTGTTATACCCATACTTTACTTTAAAACATAATCGTCATCATACTTGGGACTTAGCCCACATCATAAGCTTCAAGAAAACCATAAGCATATATGCATATGCCATGAATGAGATGAGAATAGCATGGGCAATAGAGAATCAAACTTAAATAAACAATACATTATGAAATTCAAGTAAAAACATAATTAAATCAACATTTTAATCATAATATAGATTACCCATGCTCAAATCACGCTTAAAAGGGAACAAGCACATTCATATCTTCATAACTTCAATGAAATTCATCATATTAG
>JAPFFP010062035.1:0-26609 GCA_026153255.1 Solanum medicagineum | reverse complement strand
ATTGCTTGAATGTAAATAACCAATAGTGATAGTACCAAAAGCTTCATTTTACTACGTAATTTTTATCACCAAAAGATAGTGACCTTTCTGGTGTTACTCCCAAAGAGAAATAGACTTTAGTATAGACCTCCTTCCCGATACTCAACCCATTTCTCTTTCCCCTTACCGTATGGCCCTGACGGAGTTAAAGGAGTTGGAGGAGCAATTGAGAGATTTGTTGGAGAAGGGTTTTATTAGGCCTAGACAATCACCTTGGGGTGCACCGCTGTTATTTGTGAAGAAGAAGGATGGTTCCCTTAGTGTATTAACTACCAGCAACTTAATAGGGTAACCACAAAAAATAAGTATCCTCTCCCAAGAATTGATGATTTGTTTGACCAACTTCAAGGGGCTAGTCACTTCTCTAAGATTGATCTTCGGTCTGGGTATGATCAAGTGAAGGTGAGGGAGTGTGACATTCCCAAGACGACCTTCTGGACTAGGTATGGACATTATGAATTTGTGGTTATGTCTTTTGGGCTGACCAATGCACTGGCTATCTTCATGGATCTTATGAATAGGTTCTTTAAACCCTACCATGATTTATTTGTGGTGGTTTTCATTGATGATATTTGGATTTATTCTCATAGTGAGGAGGAGCATGTGGCTCATTTGAGGGTAGTGCTACAAAGGTTGAGGGAAGAGAAGTCATATGGTAAATATGAGAAGTGTGAATTTTGGTTGAAACAAGTTGCCTTTCTAGGTCACGTGGTGTCGGGGGATGGTATTAAGGTGGACGCTAAAAAGACAGATGTGATTAGAAATTGGCCTAAACCATTGACCCCATCGGACATTAGAAACTTCTTGGCCTTAATGGGTTACTACCAGAGGTTTGTGAATGGGTTCTGTTCCATTGCTTCTTCCATGACTAAGTTGACCCAAAATAAGGCTAAGTTTGTGTGGACCGATGAGTGTAAAAAGAGTTTCTAAACCTTGAGGATAAGCTTGTGTCTGCTTCTATCTTATCTCTACCAGAAGGATTATAAGGGTTTGTTGTGTATTGTGATGCCTCCCAGATTGGTTTGGGTTGTGTCTTGATACAAAATAGTAAGGTGATAGCCTATGCTTCTAGGAAACTCAACGTGCATGAAAAGAATTATCCTACTCATGATCTAGAATTGGCCGCCGTGGTATTTACTCTGAAAATTTGGCGTCATTATTTTTATGGGGGTACATATTGATGTGTTCACCGATTATAAGAGTCTCCAACATGTGTTCACTCAAAAAGATCTCAATTTGAGACAACGAAGGTGGTTAGAACTTCTTAAGGATTATAATATGAGTGTGCATTATCATCCTGATAAGGCTAATGTCGTGGCAGATACTTTGAGTAGGGTGTATATGGGTACTTAGCTCATGTTGATGATAGGGGCAAGGAGGTGGCTAGGGAGGTTCATCAGTTGGCTAGATTAGGGGTTAGATTGGAAGAGGTCGATAATGGTGGTATTGCGGTTGTTGATGGTTCAAAATCTTCCTTGGTTGATGAGGTAAAAGTTAAGCAAGATCTTGACCCCTCTTTGTTGGCCTTGGTGAAAGAGGGCAAGGTGGAGGTTTTCTCCCAAGAGGGGGATGGTGCCCTTAGGTGCCAAGGTAGGTTGTGTGTGTTGACGACTTGAGAGAGAAGATTCTTGATGAGGATCATAATTCTTCCTATTCTATTCACCTCGGTTCTACCAAGATGTATAGAGATTTGAGGGATGTGTCTTGGTGGGAAGGTATGAAGAAAGACATTGCAAAATTTGTATCCGGTTGTCATAGTTGCCAACAAGTCAAAGCCGATCACCAAAGGCCGGGTGGCCTAACCCAAGACATAGAGATTCCTACTTGGAAGTGGAAGGAAATTAACATGGACTTTGTGGTTGGGTTGCCTAAGACTAGGAAGAGTTTTGATTCTATTTGGGTTGTGGTTGATAGGATGACAAAGTTGGCTCATTTCCTACCGGTTAAGACTACTTATAGGGCCAAAGACTGTGCTAAACTGTACATTCATGAGTTAGTGAGATTGCATGGGGTGCCCTTGTCTATCATATCAGATCGTGGTGCTTAATTCACTTCACACTTTTGGAGATCCTTCCAAAGGGGTCTTGGGACCAAGGTAAAGCTTAGTACGACCTTTTACCCTCAAAAGGATGGCTAAGCCAAAAGAACTATCCAAACTCTTGAGGATATACTTAGGTCTTGTATTTTGGAGTTTAAGGGTAGTTGGGATGGTCATCTTTCTTTGATTAAGTTTTCTTATAACAACAGCTATCTTTCTAGCATTGGTATGACTCCTTTTGAGGCCATCTATGATAAACGTTATAGATCAACGGTTGGGTGGTTTGAAGTGGGAGAAATGACTTTGTTGGGTCCAGATCTGGTTATGGAAGTTATGGAAAAGGTAATGTTAATTAGAGAAAGGTTAAAACAACCCAAAGTCGTCAAAAGTCCTATGCCGATGTGAGGAGAAGAGAACTTGAATTTAAAGTTGGTGATTGGGTCTATTTGAAGGTGTCACCCATGAAGGGTATATATGATTAGTTTTGGTAAGAAGGATAAATTCTAAGAGTTGTGGGTCCTTATAGGGTGTTGAGGAGGCTTGGTAATGTGGCCTATGAGTTGGAGTTACCTAGTGAAATTTATTTGGTTCATCCGATTTTTCATGTGTCTATGTTGAGGAAGTGTGTAGATGATCCGAATGCTATTGTCCCATTGAATGTTGTGTGTGTTGTTGACGCCAACTTTACTTATGAAGAAGTTCTAGTAGAGATCTTGGATAGACAAGTGAAGGGGTTAAGGAACAAGGATGTTGCTTCCGTTAAGGTCCTTTGGAGGAATCAACAAGTCGAAAGTGCTACATGGGAGGCCGAAACGGACATGCAAAAATGATATCCTTAACTCTTCCATTCTACTCAAGCCTAAGGTATTAATTCTAAGTCTCCTTTGTGATTTCATGTCTCATGTAACATCCCTTATGTAATTTGCATGCATTCATGTTTATATTGACAAAGTTCATGGTGATTTTAACACTTATATTGAGATTTTTGAAAGTAGTGTTGAAGTGTATTGATGCATTCTTGTTGGGGCTGATTTCTTCATGATTACTCTTCTTATGTACGCTTCTTTAACATCCATGGACAAATGTTCCCAAGGGGGAGATATTGGAATGACCCAAAAAGTGCCCGAAAATGTGCCTCGAAAGTGTCTGGAATCATAATTTCCATATATCTCAAAATCCGTGAGTGATATAAAAAATCTGACTTCATATTCTTGTTCAGGTGAAAAATTGAGTGGAAAATTAGTCTAACCCCGATTCTAGAGCAAAATTACAATGTTAATTTTTCAAAAATTTCTTATCTAGAATGAGTCCGCACCCCTAGCACGAAGCGGCCAGGGCGCAGACTAGTGTTATTTTTAGCCAGTTATTTTTAGTTCGGTACAATACTTTTGGGTCTTGGGCATAAGTCTTCGTATGAGTAAAAATACCTTTACTTAGTCTTATTTAACCTTCATATCATACAAGACATTCCCCAATACTCTTCACTTAGACAAATATTTCACCTCAAATTTCAAGTCACAAAACTTATCCGGATCATAAGGATTTCAATCAAGCTTCAAGTATCCATTTCTGATATTCATCAAGTAATTCTCCAAAAAAGTCAAGGTATGTGGGTTTCAACCGTTGGGTCCTTTCACCCGTAGTGCCCAAGCTCACTTTTTACCTAAATCACATGTTTTTAAGTTGATTTACTTATGTGTCTTACTTGCTATGGATTTGACTATGAACTATGTCGGAGTTTTGTAAAAGTGTGACTGTTTAAGCATGTGTTGAGTTATGAATCTATGATCTATTGTGGGATTTGATGAAGGATCTTGATGTTTCTTGCATGAGGGTGTTACCAAGTATTGGTGGGTGGTTTTACATTGGATTTTCTTGCATGATTTCACTCTTGAATTGCATGGTTTTACACTAGCATCACACACCCGCCAAGTGTTTGATAAAATGTCCGATTATGGATTCTTGAGTTGTTGAAGGTATAAAGCATGACTTATGATTTGAATGACTTATGATGATGAAAGAAATGTATATATTTGTCATTTTCCTCTATAGTGTTGTGAGTTGACCAAGCCTCGCTCGGGGGGTTGTAGGCCCGGGTAACCACATTGAGGGGTTGGTACCTCGAATACCTCGCTCGGGAGGTAGTAGGCCTATGCTACCATGATTGTGGGGTATGTACCTCAATAACAACACTGAGGGGTTTGTACCTAGATTGCCCCGCTCAGGACGTAGTAGGCCCATGCTACCATGTTGGGAAGTATGTACCTCAATAACCACGTTGAGGGGTTTGTACCTCAATCGCCTTTCCAAAGGGGTGGTAGGCCTTGAATATTCTATATTGATGGTCACTTCTTACACATGTATTATGTTCTATGTAAGCATGATTTACTCTAAGCATCATCCATGCATGCCATATTGCTATTGCTTATCCATTGCCTATGTTTAAGTATTTCTATTATATTGCTTATTTCTTGTTACATTGCATGCTACATACTTAGTACATTCAAACGTACTAACCCATACTCTATACCTACATATAGGAACCAGAGCCCCGCTTGATCATCCTCCACGTGGCTAGTATGATCTCTCTCAAGCTAGTTGGTGAGTCCTCAACTCTGAGGACGATGTCTTTTGCTCTTATGTTAAGCTAAGACTCTATTTCCTTTATTTGTATGATTTAACTACGAGGGTGAGCCCGGTTTCTTGTCTTGGCCTCTGCTAAGTTCTATGTGTAGAGGTGTTTTTGGACAAGTTATGCAATGATACTATGAGATTGACTCTCTCTTAACTGTTTAATGTTTTATGATATGGAAGAATTCCCTTCGTCCATTATCTTTGCTTTATAATCTTGTTGTTGTTTAATTGCTTCCGCGATCAAGGATGTGTAATGATATGTTAAGAGGCTTGATTGGGGTCCCTTCGGGTTTTCTATTCACCATGTCACGTCTAGGCCCTAGGCTTGGGTCGTGACAATGAATAAGTTTGAAAGTATGAACCATCAAACTCAAGGATATGAAAGAGTTGAGTTTGAATTTAACATTTCTAAAACTTGAGGTTCCTTTGTATTTTCTTTAAACCCGACCTAAATGCTCGAATAGAACTAAATATTTCTTTTTCATAAATGCATAACTTTATCCCTCTTAAATGATGGGATTGATTAGATAGTATGATTGGTTAAAATGTTTGATTGTGGTTGAACTGATAGACTGATAAGAGTCAATATGAGACTTGTTGATTGTATAGATTGAACTGATTTGGATAGAGCCTTTTGATCATTGAGTCTTGAGAGGAGTACTGACCATCGAATTGAGTAAGAGTAAGTAACTACTCGAGCTCAATAACTACGTAGCCAAACATAAGTGAGAATTGAACCGTAAAATTGGATAAATTCCATATTGTCCCTAAAGTGGACTTGATTGATTGATTATGAATCCTTGATTGATTGATTAGTCCTTTATTCTGGCAAAGTATTGAATGAACGTGGCAAGGACATCGGCTTATTGTACTGCACCATCTCATAGGTGATGGTTGTTGGATAAGAGAAACTTCGAGATAGGACTTGATAGTACTCTAATGATTGGATTGGATTGTATGTGATTGGTCTTTATCTAAACCTTACTCTTGATTTAGAATAATGACATTATGATTGAGTCCCTGATCTTTCTGATATGCGTTATCTGAGGTGATATTATTCTACCTTGATACATGTTTCATTCTTCCATATTACATGCTCATATATTCTACGAACTGACATCTATTTGAATTTGCGTCTTTTCATGATGCATAGACAAGTACTAGAGGTCATCAATAGGCAAACTGTTGAGGATTCGTCCACATTAAGCTGATTGGTGAGTCCTCCCTTGCGTTCGACGGATACCACTTATTTCTTTCTTGCTTTTGAGTTTAGTACTTTTTTTTACTTTAAGTTAGCTATGAATTGATCATTGAAACCACTTAGATAGTTGTGATAGAGGTTTCATAAACTAGAGGGTGATTAATTGATTTGAATGTTGTCATTGTGACTAGTTTCTTTCACACTGGTCTTATGATTGGATTGAGTTTGATTTGTCGGCCTTTGGACATTATCTATTGAGATTATCTACTAAGTATTGATTTTATTACTCTTCTTGAAGTTATAACTTGTCACGACTCGAAATCCGGGTGTGATGACACTCATTTAACCTACCGAGACAAGTCAGCCCAAATCCAAACAACTTAACAATAGAGATTAAAAGCAGAAGATAATAGTCTAAATATATAGATAAGCTGAAGATAACCAACTACAACTATCCCAAAGACTGGTATCACATGTACAAGCCTCTATGTACAGAATACCCAAATGAAATACAAGGCATAATGTCTAATCCTCAAATAGAACCAAAACATAAAAGTGGAATCCTTAAGGCCTGCTAAAGACATAAGTAACTACCTCGCAAGAAATCTTAAAGCTCAATCCAATAAGGAGGAAGTCAAGCAAGATGGATCGGGCTTACAACCTACAAAATGTAGCAAGAGGTGAGCACCAAACAATGGGGTACTCAGCAAATAGAACTAAGCTAAGGTAAAGCAATGAAGAACACAAGTAACTCCTTAAATCCCAACCACAATCCGCCGAACTATAACCCTGCGCTCAGAAAAGTCCCAGCACAATATAATATACAGTTCACAGTAATATAGATATACTCATTATCTATCATAGTATCTCAACACATAAGTATATACATAGATCCAACACTTACATCAAGATCAGGGATACAATAAGTACATATTTTCATAAAGAATATACAACTATATTAATCAGATATGACATGAGATGGAGCGGATGCCATTAGATGTATACAATGCAATGTAATGTCAAATAGTCATGATGCATATCTGCCTTAGAATACACATCCACTGATCAGAATACTGCCTTAGACGGAACCCATGGGGGCCACACATGGACCATGTATTTGTGATCATGGCCAGCAATATCCTCGACTTGCTCACCTATCTAAAAATAACCTCGGACCTCCAGAATATTACCTCGACCCGATCGGTAAAGACCTCGACCACCAATCCACTTGTTTCCTTACTCACAGCTCGATCGTAGCTATCAAAAGCACTAATGCATAAATAATAATGGATGCAAGGTGCATGATCACAACTATATCATAATATCAACATCAAAATGATCTCCTTGTCTCAATGTCATCAATATCTCAATATCATCAGTGTCTCAATATCATCAATGTCTCAATATATCATATATCATGACAAAACTTGTTGGAACCATTTTCCTTCGACTTCTCATCACGAATGGAACATCAACTCATAAATATCATCATAACACAAGCAATCAACGCGAAAGTTAATGAACAAGTCTACAACATTTCTACCCCCAAATATTCATTTTCACACACGTAGGAGCATACAAGGTTCATTCATACTTCAAAAAGTTAGAAGTCCACTTACCTCAAATAAAGTCTCAAAATTAAGAAGAATTCGTTGTTTTTCATCTTCTACGGTACTCCTATTCACCACAATCTATTCAAGTATGAAATCACACTCACATAATGAATCTAATAATATTAAAATTAATTAATTCGGAGAGAAATGATAAAATGGTAAAAAAATCTCATGTTGAAAAGCGTAGTCGGAAACTGAAAAATTAAAGGATTAAAATGTTCTACTCGTAAGAAGGTATTCAACAATGAAATCGATTTAAAATATGGAGCTAAGATGAGAGAGAAATCAATGATTTAAGTTTAGAAAATTTAATTTCAGAAATGCCCAAATTTAGAAGTTAAAACACAAATTAATCAATGTAAATCAATGAAATAGGTTGGAAATAGTTACTCAATCACTTTGCCTTGAAAACTCACGAACTCTCTCTCAAATGAAGCTTGAAAGTGTAAAAATGGTGGAAATAGATTTTAAAACATATCTTTAATGACTAGCATTGTTCAGGGACTAAATACATTCTGAGAGCGCGGAGAAGAACCAGGTTCATCTTCGCGAACGTAGAGGCCTAGACTGCGAACAAGAAGAATAACCACGTTCACCTTTGTGAACACAGAGAGTAAGAGGGGAGTTGCACCAGAAACTTGCACCAGCAATGCATAACTAAAATTGAAACTCGGAATGGACACTCGAAACTCATCCAGAATCATAATTTCACAAATCAAATACGTATCTATACCAAAAATAATGATTTGAACTCAGTGAAATCATCAAAAATCAATTTAGAGGCTTCCAAAACACATTTACAAATGCAAGTTACATAAACAAGTTTAAAACTCAAAATACCAAAGTATTCATGGAAGCTCTAAAAATTACAACGAAGCCATTTTTAGTGTTATTTCACTACCCAGAATTACTGGAACTAACAAAATTTTGATATGAGTTTCCGAACTCCGAATGTTGACCAAAGTCAAACTTATGATCCAAAATGAACTAAAAATGCAACTTTGAGCCTAAAATTTTCGTTTTAGCTCCAAATTCAGTTTTGCAAGTTCTCCTAGACCAGATTCGATATTCCAAAACTGATAAAGTTGATAGAATAAAATTCTAATGTAAAAAACTCGAAATGACCGTAAAACTCAAAATTTCCAACTTGAAGCCTTTTAAAACTCTTTCTTTTGCAAAACTCTAACATTTTACAATACTTTCAAAATCTGACTTTTGAACTTATCTAAAAGGACTCAAGATAACTTTTGAGAAGAGTAAAATAGTAATTTAGTTGAAAAAATAACAAAAATGACCCCCTAGGTCATTAAATATCTTGATTAGTTGAGTCTTTTGCTAATGATTGGACTCATGATTAGGTCAAGTTATTTGCTTAGGGACCAGTAATGATTTTTAGGTACCATCTACACCAAGGATACCTTTTGGAAGCATGACAAACTTGACATCAAAGTCAGATTTGAGAGTCTTGGGGAGTCTATGTGTAATGACGCTCCAGACATTTTCATCTTACTTGGAAAATCCAAGCGTATATAGCTTTCCAATAGCAAACCCAAGTCATTTTTGACTTGCCGACATTGACAGTTCAGTGGCCTAGTCATTCGTTTGGGTTTTATGTAGTTTTCTGTGTTTTGAGGCCCTTACAACTTAAAAAGTTGACTTTGGTCAATTATCCAAGTAAATGACCTTAGAACAAAATTCTGACAGTTCCATCAGTTTTGAAGTAGCCTAACTAGGCTAGAACCATAGTCAGCTTGAGTACTGAGGCTTTTGATTCGAGCTTAGACCATTTTGCATTTTGGCTTTTAAAATTTTACCCAACGTTGATTTTGGTCAATATTCTTGAAAATCGCGCTCGGATAAGAATTTGAATAGCGCAGTTAGCTCTAGAATATTGAGTTTGGTCTTGAATGACCTTTTGTTTGATTGTCGAGGCTTCTAGACTCATTCCGAGCCCCTTAGTGGGATTTGGTTAAACATGGCCTTGGGTGTGGGATCCACATTCAGTCGTAAATACCTCGGATAGAAATTTTGACTGTGCCATTGGATCTAAAATTTTGAATTTGGTGGGATAACATAGTTTATTTGCGTACATGAAGTTCCGAATGAATCCGGGCACTCAGTTGCAGCTTTTTTCCAACTCCAAATTCAACCGGTGCAACCTATGTTTTGCACCTTGATTTGTTCTTCAAATTTGTGGACCAGGTCCCACATTCATGAGAGTAGGAGCTAAATTCTCTCCGTGTTCACGAACCAGGTCCCTGCATTTGCAGAGGAGGAAGAGGTTTGGTCTTTGCAATTATGAACCTGGTCCCCACATTCACAAAAAAGAGAGAGGTTTGGTTTCCGCAATCACAGGCCTAGTCCTATATTCGCGAAGAAGGTCACTTAGACTTGGTCAAGGTTTGACCTTTGCATTCACGAACCTGGTCCCGCATTTGCGGAGATAAATCTTAACTTATATATCCCTTACCCAACTTGTTTTCAGCCAATCCTCTATTCTTTCAAGGTCATTTCTTGAATGTTTCTTATCCAATTTGGGTGATTCAAAAGGGTATCTCACATGGTTTTTTGACAGAACACATTTGTGTGGTCAAAAACTATTTTGAGCCTTTGTTTGAGGTAGAATCTGCCCCAAAAGGGTTGCCCTAGCCTAAATTTAAGCTTTTATGGTGAAATTATTATTGGGTTGATTTCTTTCATTTTAAGAGTTAAATTGTTTCCCATTTGAGGGGGTATAAGTCCTATAATGCATTTAGAATCTTTTCACAGAGTTGATTTTAGGATTGCCAACGGGGGTACCACAATCCCATTTTGACCCCATTTTGGGTCTGTCTTTGGAAAACACAAATTTAGTATTAAAATGTTCATATTGACAAGGGATCAATATTTTAATGGCTTGGAAGTACTTGGAGTTGATTTCGACGTGAAAAGCTATTGGAAAGTGGACTTGAAGCTCACATATTTGGGTTCGAGTTAGGCTACGGTCTCTATTCTTTCGATTGAGATGTATAAGGTATTCTATAGTATAAATTGCTTGTAGTTGAGACTATTTGTCCAAGTTGGGTTTAAAATTCTTACTTCCAGTTTCTTGGTTCCGGTATGAGTCTTAGACTAGGTTGTCTTTATGAAAGTATAAGATTAATTGGTAAATAGTCTATTAAGCTTTAGTTTACCCTTGTTGACCTATTTTGAGTAGCTATTGTGATGTTTATAGTATTGAGCGAATTTGTATCTTAGACTTGAGTTGAGTGATCCTTAATTTATTTAGTCATTATGAGGGTGAATTTGGAAGACTTGTGTCCTTCATTAATGTGGAATCCTGTGTTGTGGTCTTGGTCTGGTGATTTTTTCCTTTGTTTTGTCTTGTAAGTAAATAATGCCCTTAAATTTTGGACTAAGTCTTATAATGTTGCATGTTTTCTACATAGCAAATTAGCGGAGAGTAGTTGTACTTATATTAAGGGGAATATGCTTCCAATCGGTTTTAGAGTCTAGAGAGTGCTCGTGGGATGCTTGTTCTTGATATTATTAAACTTAATATCTAGATAATAATGAGGTCCTTATGCTATTATTGTTGACTTGTGGTGTTATATTTGAGTCCTAGGCCTTGATAAGACATTTATAATGTTTTAGGTAATTTTTGTGCGCTATGTCACGACCCAAGCCTATGGTCTAGACGTGATCAGTGAATGGGGAACCCGAAGGGACCCCAAACAAGCCTCTTAGCATATCATACACACATCCTTGGTCGCAGAAGCGAGATAAAACAACAAAAGAGATACACACAAGGGGAATAGGAACTAAGGGAGAGATTAATACTTAACTAACATGTAAAAGTTTAGAAGTAAGAGCAAAGGACTAAGGGAAAGATTGCATAACATCAAGACCAAGAGGCAAAAAAGTCAAGGATCATAACATAGATACAAAGCATGTCCAAAAATACCTCTACTACGTAGATAAGAGCGGGGGCCGAGACAAAGCAACCGGGCTCACCCTCATAGTCAACATAAGCAATAAAGAAGAGTGTATCATTACATAATAAGAGAAACATAGACCAACATATCCGGAATGGAGGACTCACCAACTAGCTTGAATGATACCGAACGAGCCACGTAGAGGAGGAGGATGATTAACTTGGGTTTTGGTTCCTACATAGTGAGATCATGTAGGCAAGAGTATGCGTTAGTACGTTTGAAATAAGTATGTAGGATGCAATGCAACAAGAAATAGGCATCATGGTTAAAGTGCATAACAATAGGCAGTAGATATCATATAACAATATGACATGTATAATCAAGGCTTGAGTAAAACATGCTTAAGTAACTCATGCTTATATAGGATATCATATGTGTAGAAGAGACCAAGCAACTTTTCCAAAGTACAAACCCCTTGGTTGGTTGATGATGATCTCATCCCATCACCTTGGTGGTGAAGTATAAACCCCTCACATGGTTGATGATAATCTCATCCTTTCACCCTGGTGGCGAAGTACAAACCCCTCACATGATTGATGAGTACAAACCCCCATCTAGGTTATCCGGACACTTAGTCCCCTGGATCGGACATGGTCTAATGTAACATTTTATATAGAATATATCATTTACACAACATCATTTCATCGTCATAACATCAATCATATCATATCTTATTCTTTGGACCTTCAATTCCTCAAGAAACCATAACCGGACATTTTATCAAACACTTGGCGGGTGTGAAATGATAGTATATGACCATGAAATAAAGAGATGAAATCATGCAAGAAAATCCATTGTAAAATCATTAATCAACACCTTATAACACCCCCAAACAATAGACATCAAAATCCCTACCAAATCTTCCAAAAGATCCAAGATTTATAGCTCAAAACATAGCAAAACAGTCACAACTTTACATAGCTTTAACATTGTTCGTAGACATGTTCATACTAGTAAACCCTATTGTAAAATCAACTTTAAATCATGCAAATTGAGTAAAAAGGAGATTAGGGAACTATGGGTAGAAGGAACCAATGGTTGAAACCCATATACCTTGACTTTGGAGAACCTTTGAAAAAGATTGGAGATGGAGACTTGAAGCTTGAATGAAATCCTTGATGAAATCCTTAAGATTGGTCTTGCGTTTTGGGACTTGAATTTTGGGTGGAATATGACTTTAAGTGTTTGAAAGGATATTAGGGAATGTTAAGGATGATATGAGGGTGAAATATGGCTAAGTATAGGTATTTTTCACGCATAGGAACCCTTAGGCCCAAGACTTAAAAGTCTTGGACCGAAGTAAAAAATCTAGATAATCTTAACACTAGTGCGTGTCGCGGAAGGAACACGCACTTACACTATTTTTCATCTCATTTCGAAAATTTGGATTTTGCTACAATTGATCTAAAATTCAGGTTAGACCCATTTTCCACCCAATTTTGCCCCCCGAACAAGAATATGAAGTCACATTTTCGAAATAATGCATGGATTTTGAGATATATGGTAATTACAATGTCGGGCACTTCCAAAACACATTTTTGGGCACCTTCTGGGTCGTTTCAATATCTCCCCCTTGGAAATATTCGTTCCCGAATGTCAAAGAAATGTACATGAGAAGAGTTTTCATGAACCAATTAGCCCCAACAAGAATACAACATTACATTTAAAACACCATTTTTAAAATCTCAACATAAAGGTAAAATCATCATAAACTTGCCAACTTAAACATGAATGCATATGAATGACATGGGTGGTGAAACATATGACTTGGAATCATAGAAAGGACTTGACATGTCATAAAAGCTTGAATAGAATGAAAGAAATACGGATATTGCTTCTCCGTGCCCTCATCGGCTGCCCGAGAAACACATATGAATAGACGACTCTTCCAAAGGGCCTTGACGAACACTACATCCTCATCAATCAACTTCTCTACTTATCCATCCAACACCTCCACCAGGACCTCCTTCTAAGACAACTTATCCTCCACCTTACCCACAACTTCAAAGAGTTCTATAGCACTAGATTCACCAACACATCCCTTTAAACTAGAAGCATGACAAATCGGATAAACCATACCCCTACCATAGACAAGTTCCCAAACTTAGGCAACCTTACCAACCTCCCTCTACACTCTATAAGGACTCACAATCCTCAACTCAATTATCAACCTTAAATACACCTAACCCACTTGGTACCATAATCACCATCTCCCCCTTGGGAGACAACCTCCACTCTATCATCTTCTCACCCAAAACTTCCAACTCTAATAAGGCGGAATCAAGGTCTTGCCTAGTCTAGACCTCTTAACCCAAGAAGATTTGGAACCATCAAGAATGCTACACCACCATGCTCAACTTCCCTCAACCTAACTTCTAATCTAACCAATCGATAGAACCCACTAGTCTCCTCTTTGCCACCATCAACAACACATACTAGGCTACCTAGAGCACCGACCACAACATTAGCCTTACCTGTAAAAAATAATGTATACTCATTCATAATCCTTAAGAAATTCTAACCACATTCTTGCTATCCATAATGCACAACTATCATATTTAGAAAATAACCTCTCATCCTCCAAGACTTGCAACACTACCCCGCAAATGATTCACAAGCTCTAAACAAGTCAATACCTCATCACTAGAGACCACCACAAACATATCAAGGTAGGGTTTCAGACCCTATTCAAGAAACCCACAAACACCACCAATGCATAAGTCAACCAAACAACTCCATCTATACTATAATGCTCACTCCTAGTCAGAAAAGACACTTAGAGATATGCCCTACCCTAATCCACACTTGAGAACAAAACCCAAACCTTAAATCAACCTTTGAGAAGTGACTAACTCATTGTAGTTGACCAAATAGCTCGACCATCCTTAATCGTCACATCACAACCTTACGGGTTCTACACTCATCGAAAGCATGCTATACAAGTAGCCAAACCACCCCAAGACCTTCAACACCCCAAACTAAGTCCAACAAAGATCACAAGGCAAGACTCTGTGCAAAGATAACATGGGAAACCCTCATAGACCCCTTCTAGCTATAATAGACTCGCACAACTATCCGGGTCACATACATGAATCCTATTAGCTCAAAGAAATAACACAAGGAATAGCAACTCTCGGACCTATCCAATCATCCTACTCAAAATGCCGGTTACAACTTTGGCCTTACTTAGGATCAACCAAGTCATAGGAGAAGTAATAGAAAATAACCTATGCACAACCTCCGGTATTAGCCCGCTAAGCCCAAGAAGCTCCTAATATTCGATGGGTTCAAAGGTCTAGGCCAATCTCTAATCACCTTCGTCTTACTAGGGTCCACTTTAATACCATCACCCGCCACCACATGACCTAGGAAGGCAACCTCTTACAACCAAACTCCCACTTCTCCTATTTAGTGTCCACCTTTCTTCCTTAAACTTTGTAGTACTATCCTCAAATGACTCACATGCATTACCTCATTAGGGAAACAAACCATCATATCATCACCAGAACACCATAAGCCTAATAGAGTAGGCACTAAAGTACTTAATAAGGCTTGTAGGTATAACCAACGCACTAGTCAAACCAAAAGACACTACCGCAAAATCAAAATATCAGAAAAGGACATTCTAGGCCTCGTCTACCACCACCAACAATTCTAGAAGCAAAATAACTTAGGTTCAACACCTCCAATTATCACAAGATGATAAACGCAACCCCTTATTGACCAATTGTACCTTAAGACATGAGATGGACCTACCTCTCTTGCTATCACTTAACAACCTCCCACTCAAAGACGGGCTCATTAGGGAATCGGGATCGAACTCTATGGGTCTTACCATCCATGAAGACATAACATGCATGCAACCATTCTATCCCTAGTATGACATAAAAATCACACGCCAACTCCAATAAGCCACAAACCAGACCTAATGCAATACAAGCCCGGATCAATACCTATGAACCTCTTAGCAACCATATACTTAACAAAAGGATAGACACCACAGGTCCACACAACAACTTGGGAACACAAGAAGTCCCACTAGCAACCAAAAGGAATAGAGAAGAAATAGTGGTACACCGGGCCTACTAATGATGCACATCAGAACCAAGAAAACTTTAACTTATCGGTAATAGCATCGGGAATCTCATCCCCTCCTTGACCCACTTGATCAACATGACCACCTCCATCCAAAAGTCAACCACTCTTACACCCGCTTTGAACAAATGGACAATCCACTAGCTTGTGAACCACTTTACTACATCCAAAGAAAGCACTAGTGTTCCTCCAACATAGGCCACTATGGTTCCTCCCACACCCTCGACACTTGGGATTAGTCATCTCACCATCACCTCCTTTCGATTGAGCAAGAGAGCAACCACTAACTTTATGCCCAAATCCACCACAACCCAAGCAAGCATTAGACTTCTTCAAACATAGGCCACCATGGCCCTCCCTACACTTTTGGCACCTAGGCCTTTCTACCCCCTCATCACCTCTTTTACCCATTTTATGCTTATGAGGACACACCTTTATCGTATGATCCATCTCCCCATAACCATAACAAGCATTAGTACCTCTCAAGCATGGGCCATCATGGCCTCTACCACATTTTGGGTACATAGCATGAGGCACAACGCCCCCATCACCTCTACATTTGGGACTTTGGAACTTACCCTCAAAACGGCCTTCTTGGCCTCACTACCCAGCCTCTTACCATTTGAAGTATCGGGGTCACTCACATGTTGATTGAGTCGAGTTGCCAATGTTTTTACCAATTTGCCATTACCCATAGAGCATTACGAACCTTCACATTCGAGATATCGCCATCTTGGGTAGCTTGAGAAATATTCTGAAATGTAATGGTTAGGGGTTAGAAATAAGTCCAAGGGGATCTAACTCTATCGCATGACAAAGATCATAAAGAAGTGAAACATTTCATAAAACATCTCATAGCCTCCTACTCATAGTTGTGGTGCACAACACAACCATGAATAAAACTCTAATCGTCATTGTGTGTTAGACTTCGAGGATCTAACAACCTAGTGTTCTGATACCATCTTTATCACGACCCAAACTTAGGGCCTAGACGTGACCGGCGAATGGGGAACCCGAAGGGACCCCAACCAAGCCTCTTAGCATATCATATACACATCTTTGGTCGCGGAAGTGAGATAAAATAACAAGAGAGATACACACAAGGGGAATAGGGACTAAGGGAGAAAATAATACTTAAATAACATGCAAAAGTTTAGAGGTAAGAGCAAAGGACTAAGGAAAAGCTTGCATAACATCAAGACCAAGAGGCAAAAGAGTCATGGATCATAGCATAGATACATAGAATGTCCAACAATACCTCTACTACGTAGATAAGAGCGGGGTCCAAGATAAAGCAACTATGCTCACCTTCAATTTACAAATAAGCAATAAAGAAGAGTGTCTAATTAAATAATAAGAGAAACATAGACCAACGTCCTCGGAATGAAGGACTCACCAACTAGCTTGAATGATACCGAATTAGCCACATGGAGGAGGAGGATGATCAACTTGGGTTTGTTTCCTACATGGTGAGATGATATAGGCAAGAGTATGCGTAAGTACGTTTGAAAGTACTAAGTATGTAGGATACAATGCAATAAAAAATAGGCATCATGGTCAAAGTGCATAACAATAGGCAATAGACATCACATAATAATATGACATGTATAATCAATGCTTAAGTAAAATATGCTTAAGTAACTCATGCTTATATAGGATATCATATGACATGTATAATCAATGCTTAAGTAAAATATGCTTAAGTAACTCACCAACTAGCTTGAATGATACCGAACGAGCCACGTAAAGGAGGAGGATGATTAACTTGGGTTTTGGTTCCTACATAGTAAGATCATGTAGGCAAGAGTATGCGTTAGTACGTTTGAAATAAGTATGTAGGATGCAATGCAACAAGAAATAGGCATCATGGTTAAAGTGCATAACAATAGGCAGTAGATATCATATAACAATATGACATGTATAATCAAGGCTTGAGTAAAACATGCTTAAGTAACTCATGCTTATATAGGATATCATATGTGTAGAAGAGACCAAGCAACTTTTCCAAAGTACAAACCCCTTGGTTGGTTGATGATGATCTCATCCCATCACCCTGGTGGTGAAGTACAAACCCCTCACGTTGTTAATGATAATCTCAGCCTATCACCCTGGTAGCGAAGTACAAACCCCTCATATGGTTGATGAGTACAAACTCCCATTTAGGTTATCCGGACTCTTAGTTCCCCCTGGATCGAGCATGGTCTAATGTAACACTTTATATAGAATGTATCATTTACATAAGCTCATTTCGTCATCATAACATCAATCATATCATATCTCATACTTTGGACCTTCAATTCCTCAAGTAACCATATTCAGACATTTTATCAAACACTTGGCGGGTGTGAAATGGTAGTATAAAATCATGAAATAAAAAGATGAAATCATGCAAGAAAATCCATCATAAAATCATCAATTAATACCTTGTAACGCTTCCAAGTAATATACATCAAAACCCCTCACCAAATCTTCCAAAAGATCCAAGATTTATAGATGAAAATATAGCAAAACAGTCACAACTTTACATAGCTTTAACATAGTTCAGAGACATATTCATACTAGTAAACCCTATTGTAAAATCAACTTTAAATCATGCAAATTGAGTGAAAAGGAGACTAGGGAACAATGGGTGGAAGGACCCAATGGTTGAAACCCATATACCTTGACTTTGGAGAACCCTTGAAAAAGATTGGAAATGGAGACTTGAAGCTTGAATGAAATCCTTGATGAAATCCTTAAGATTGGTCTTGAGTTCTGGGACTTGAATTTAGGGTGGAATATGACTTTAAGTGTTTGAGAGGATATTGGGGAATGTTAAGGATTATATGAGGGTGAAATAAGACTAAGTATAAGTATTTTAACGTATGGGAACCCTTGGGCCCAAGACTTAAAAGTCTTGGACTGAAGTCAAAAATCAGAACAATTTTAACACTAGTGCGTGTCGCTGAAGGAACGTGTACTTACACTATTTTGCAGCTCACTTTGAAAATTCATATTTTGCTACAGTTGCACTAAAATTCGGGTTAGACTCATTTTCCACCCAATTTTACCCCCTGAACAAGAATATGAAGTCGAATTTTTGAAATAAAATATGAATTTGAGATATATGGAAATTACGATTCCGGGCACTTCCGAGGCACTTATTCGAGCACTTTTTCGGTTATTTCACTCTAGGACTTAACTATTTATAGCATAGAATTTTATATGATTGTGCGTGGTGTTTGGATGCTGGTGATGTCATGTATTGCATTGGCTCTTTGTTCGTTCATAGGTGTTGACGACTCCGGTGCATGCATTGGTCATTGGTATCATTTTGAGAGAGATGGGTTGATATCAAAACTATTTTATTGATTTTCCAAATGGGGATCGTACTACCATTACTACTCGAGATTTAGACTGCAGGCATCTAGAATGCACTAATCATATATTTTTGGACTGGAGGCATCTTGGATAAGCTCATTATATTTTTTAGTCAATCGATGTGCCTTTGATCCTCTTTATACACTAGTTTGATTTAGTATCTCTGGCTAGCTAGCAGAGCAGATCCTAAAGTTTGATGATATAGATATTGATGATAAAACTTGGATCGGGACCAGGCTAGTGTATAAGAGCATTCTCAAGCTCACCATGGCGATCCTAGAGAGGCACATGGGTCCTGCTTCCTAGTTGGGACCATAAGTGGGTGTATATACCTTGGTATGAGACAAATGGCAATACTAGTTTTCTCGCATAACTTTCATGCATATATGTATTACCTATCACCAGCATATTTTATTTGTATCTGTCGATAGTATGGGATGTCATGTGGATTTACTTGTTTGTGAGTGAACCTTCTAGGCACATAGGGGCTTGGAGTGCATTATATTCCGATATGCGAACTTGTAATGGTATAAAGGGTGGTCTTTTGTCTGGAGGTAGTTACAGTCCTTGTTCTTGTTTATCAAACCTTTTTTGTGCAGGGATTAAGTTGATACGATCCTTTGGACCGTTATGTGATATTTGTTAGTTTTGATAGTAGGTTGTTATTTAGTTGTCCCTCCTTCATAGGGTGTCATCATGTCTAGGTTCTGGATTGGCCACCAAGTATGTTTCTTTGTTTGTTGTTCCTCTGTTCTCCCTTATATTATATTTATTATCCTCATTAGTTACTTGTAATATACATACTCTTTGCTTAATGTTCTTTATATTTGTTATATCTTTGGAGCTCCATCGGTCGGTGCCTACTAAGTGCCAATTTTTGGTACTCATACTACACTTTGGCACTTTGCAGATTATACTGCAGGTTATCATTATTGATTTTGGTCATGCAGAGCAGCTCTTGGATTTTGGAGACTCGAGTGAGCTCTTGGTGTGTGGAGTTGCCCATCTCTCGCTATTAGAGTAGGACTAGTCTTTATTTTGCCATCAAAGACAGTTATGCTACTATTGCATTTATAAAATCCTTGTATTTCTTTACTTGGGTTTAGTAGCTCGACTATTTATTGATACTAGGTCTTAGGTTTTGTTGTTGTATTATTCTCTTTCTTCTTTTCTTCTTTTTATTATTAGCACATTAAATTAATTCTTTTCTACCGCTTGTGGTAGTCCACTGCCTATAGCTCTGGACTATGGAGTTAGCCTTACCTATTGGTGGGTTGATGACATGTGCCACCATGACCTGAGAAATCAGGTCGTGAGAAAGTAGTATCAGAGCTTAGGTTAATCGATATAAGAGCAAATACATAGTAGAGCCTTGTGGATCGGTGCAGAGATGTCAATATCCTATATTCGGGAGGCTATAGGGCCTTCATAGGGAAAGTTCCTGTCTTGATTTTATATTGTGTGATTTTCATCGTTAAATCTCTTAATACTTTCTTGAAATTCATTCCTCAGATGGATAATACGAGCTTTCTAGCGTGTGTGGACCGAGCATCAGTATTTATGACCACCTTAACTCTTTCGAACCCAAAATTAGAGATTTTGAGCCTTGATAGATGTACAATACAATCATGGAGAATTTTGGGTGTGTCCAGTGGTCCACAACCTATAGTTGGACTTATAGGTCCTCAACAGGGAGCTGCATCAGTTTCTGAGTATGTGGTTGAGTTTCTCGAGTGGACTAGATAGATTTCCACCTTATTATCGATGGATCAAGAGATGACTGAATGATTTATTGGTGGACTTACTTTGGTGCTCTATCTAGCATCAGGGCATGTAGTTGCAGCTGGGTCTACCTTCTCTCAGGTGGTTGGTTACGTGAGATCTCTTGAGCAAGCATATGTGGAGACTTGTGGAGTTGGAGGTAAGAGGCCCCATTATCATCATAGCAGTGGAAGTGTCTTGCTTTGGAGTCGGCTTCGTACTAGAGAGGGACATCTTTACTCTCGACCTATCAGACCTATTATGGGAGCACCTTAGGTTACAGGTGATTTGGTTTCATGTAATGGTTCCCATGGTATACAGAGTTCATAATAGACTTCTAAAGGTGTACCTTCTCAAAAATCAAGCTTACGGGTCTATACCATGCTAGCTAGGCCTCCTTAGCGGGGTATTTTTAGTGGGAGATGTTTCACATGTGGTGAGTCAAGGAATTTTTCTAGACAGTGTTCATCAGTCTCACATCACAAGCGACAAGCATAACAAGATCGGGCTTATAAGGCCTAAGTATAGTCATCTAGTGGTGGTGACCTAACTATTGCAGTAACTGGCATTGATGTTCAGATCAGGGTCAAACGTGCTCCATGCTATGTTCATTCAGTCCGGACAGAGGACGAGGCTCCAAGTATCGGTAGCATTCGTGTAAATTTATTTTCAGGATCACCTATCTTATAGTGTGTGGTGTTGGTATCTCATACTTATCGATGCTTACCTAATGTGTTAGATTTATGATATAATCCTGATGATTGTTGTATTTATATCTATGTAGTATGCTTACTTTGTTGGTTATTTACTTAAAGCTTCTATTTCAATATTACTTGGAATTATGTGTATATGTTTATCCCCCTCTAGGAGTTTTTTCTTAATGGTGGATCATGTTGGATTTGTTGTTGTATTGCAGTAGTGATAGTGGTAGTATCTAGTAGGCGTGTTTAGTTGCTTGTACTGGTTGATTTTGTGTTAGCTATTTTAGAGTTTACTTGGTTTAGTATCTTTCCCTTTTCTTGTTTTGTTTCCTTCCTATATACTTCTTAGCTGATGTGAGGTTGCTGCCGAGAGAAGGGTATATGAGTAGGTATGGCCCTTACGGTCTATTGAAGTTCTCATTCATTGATCCTTTCCCTGACTTAATTCCTATTCTTAGTTTGTTGGTTGGTGGAGTTGAGGTTTGCTTCTTCGAGATGGTAGATTTAATGGTTAAGTTATCCTTTCAGCTGGTTGGGTGGCATGGTGCCGAATGACAACGTTTGAGTTAGAACGGGTGTAAACGGAATTACCTTTATTGATTCCAAGAATGATGATGTTTCAACTTAAGGTACCATGTGAAAAGGGTCTTGCTAGATTGTTTCTTCATGATTTGGTTGGATGGCTAAGTTAGCTTTACGAGCAGTTCTAAGCGGTAGTGTTGGTTGGTTGTTTTTGAGTTAGCAGAAAATTGGAAGGAGAGTTGTTCCTACATGTTCTAAGTTTGACTAGCTAGACGTTGGAGGCGTGGTTTCTTGATATGACTCATCAATGGTGTAGTTAATTCTCCGATTCGGTGATAGTTGCTTTTAAAGGTGCGGTTGGTAGGTTGAAGTATTGAATTTGGTTAATGGACGAGCCATTACATAAAGAATTCACCTACTGGGTGGGGTCAGACTAATTTGTGGGGTTTGAGAGTTTGGGATTGACTTGGGAGTTTATTTTCGCATACTCGGTAAATTGCGGTGCTACTGAGTAAGATTGGTGTTGTTGGGACTATACCGATCAATTCACTATGTCTATTGGATAACGTGCTGGCTTAGTAAACTCATGGATCAGAGTAATTAAGATTTGTTTCAATGGAAAAGTAGCTGGTGCGCTTTTGATGTTAATTTATGGAATGTCCCTTTGAGTATAAAAAGTCACTTGAGCCAAATTCAATGCAACCTCATCGCTAGCAGAATGATTGCCATTCAGAGGAGGGTGGTAAGTTTTAGGAAGAGTCATTTCAGCTAGAAGTTGTTAGTTTTGAAGACTAAGTGGGGATTTGAGTTTTGATCTAGGCGGATCCATTGTATCGATTGTTGTTTTCCCTAATAATCATATGATAGGTAGGTTTCTTTCAAAGCTGGTATTATGAAGTTGGTAGACGGGATTCTGACTGTGTTGGAAATGTTTAGGATAGATGAATAATTGGCATGATGCTTCAAATTGATAAGTATAAGGGATTTTGGAAAATTAAGCAGGTAATTTAGATAGTGTGTATGATTCATCTGATAACAGTGTTGTGAAGTTTGGTGGGCGAGATTTAGATGACATTAGAAATATTTGCGGTGAATAAAGATTGATAGGATGCTTCTAATGGATAGAGATGATATATTTTTGGAATCTAGATGGGAAATTCAGATGGTAAGCTATTTTGGTTATTTATGTGTTTTTATATAGCTGAATTCGATGTTTTTGGTGTGGCTTTGCTTTGCTCGGATGGTTCTGGTAATTTCAAACATTTTTGGTTCAATAGAGTGGGGATTGGTGATAACGAAGGATTTGGAATTCCATCAGCAAGTTTGAGATTTTCTTCTAAGTTAGAATGCTATCCTAATGTTATTCCCTTTGTGTAGGTGCCTATGGGTCTGTGGAGGATGCAGGCCTAGCATCCTCGACGTTTCGTGCCTTAAGACCACGCCTATCCTTGACTTTCAAGGAAGAAAGTCCTTTTAGTAATGGATGTTGTAATAACCCTCCTGATCATTTTTATCTTACTTGGAAATTCTAGTGTTTAGAACTTTCTTGTAGCAACCCCCAGGTCATTTGTGACTTGCTGACAATGACAGTTCAGCCGCCTGGTTGTTTGTTTAGGTTTTGTGTAGTTTCCTATGTTTGGAGGCCCTTGCAACTTAAAAAGTTGACTTTGGTCAATAATGCAGGTAAAGAACTCCAAAATGAAATTCTGATAGTTTAATCAGTTCCATAATGGCCAAATTAGGCTAAAAGCATGATCGACTCGAGTACCAAGGCTTTAAGTGCGAGTTTGGACAATTTAGCATTTTGGCTATTGAAATTTGACCCAAGGTTGACTTTGGTCAACATTCTTGGATCGCACTTGAATGAGAATTCTGATAGCACAATTAACTCTGAAATATTCTGTTTGATCTAGGGCGAACTTTCGTTCAGCTCCTGAGGATTTTCGACTTGTTTCGAGCCCCTCAATAGAATTTGGTTAAAAATGGCTTTGAGTATGGGACTCACATTCAGTTGTTACGATCTCCGATGAAAATTTTGATTGTGCCATTAAATCCAAAAAGTCAGATTAAGTGGGGTAGCATAGTTTTATTGTGTGCATGGGGTTCTGAATGAATTCCCAGCACCCTGTCAGGGCATTTTTCCAACTCCAAGTTTAGTTCTTGTAGCCTTTGCTTGTGCACATTGATTTGTTCTCTACATTCGCGGAGTAGAAGCTGAATGCCCTCCATGTTTGCGTACCAGGTCCCCATGTTCACAGAGGATGTGGAGGATTGGTCTCTGCAATCATAGACCTAGTCTCTACGTTTACGGAGAAGAGACAGGTCTGGCTTTCACGATTGCGAACCTGGTCCCGCGTTCACGGAGAAGAACCTTGATTGATATATCCCCTTGCCCAACCCATTTTCAGCGATTCCTCCATTCTTTCAAGGTCTTTTTTTGTCTGATTTGGGTGATTCAAAAGCTTATCTTGCATGGATTTTCGAGGGGAATGCATTTGAGCGGTCAAAAACTATTGTTAAGCCTTCATTTAAGGTAGAACCCACCCCAAAGGGGCTGCCCCAGCCTAAATTTAAGCTTTTATGGTGAAATTACAATTGGGTTGATTTCTTTGGTATTGAGCGTTAAATTGTCCTCCATTTTAGGGTACAAGTCCTAAAATGCATTTAGAATCTTTTTGTGGAGTTAATTTCAGGATTTCCTTTACGGGTCCCACAATCTTATTTTGACCTATTTTTTTTATCCATCTTTAAAAAATACGAATTTAGTGTTAAAACGTCTGCATTGATGAGGAGATCGATAAATTGATAGTGTGGAAGCAGGTGGAGTTGATTTCTACATTGACAACAATTGAAAAGTGGATTTGGAGCGCGCGTGTTCGACTTCGAGGTAAACTATGATCTCTCTTCTTTTGATTGAGCTTTATAAGTTATTGTATAGTATAAATTTCGTGAGGTTGAAAGTATATGTGCTGAGTTGGGTTTAAAATCCTTATTTCCTGTTTCTTGGTTCCGATTGCCAACCAGGTCGAGTCAAGAAAAGTTATAAGTCAGCAAATCCAACATTTTAAGACCTCAAAATATTTTTTCTGTTCCAAAACAGTAAATAAACTGAAGAGATGGTTTTCATGAAATTCTTGAGTTATTTAGGTCTATTTTTGGTGATTTCTATCATTAAAGTTTTTTTCGCGCCAAGAAATGTGTTCTTTACACTTTGCAGTCATTGTTTCCCTCCTATTAGCTGTGCTTAGTGCTATTTATTGAAGATAGCAATTATTGTTCTTGTTGGTTCTTCTAGCTTATAAATAGTTTGCCAAGGTAATAATTTTGGTGCCCTTTTAAGATTATATTTCTGCCAATTTATGCTCAATTATGAACTATTCAAAGTTGTGCATAAGCTACATATATATAGTGTTTGCGAAACTTAGGACGTAAGAAACAACTTTCTTGAAAAACCTTCGGGCATTCGGAGGTTCGGACGTACGTTGGAGAGGTATGTTAAAGATAAGCTCTATCCTTCCTTTTAACATGAAATTTGGAAAATTTCCAAAACATCAAATGCAATATTTTACTGTTTTATTGCAAGAAAGACATTTTGTAAAAGGCATCAGGATCACAGCTGAATTATTTTCATGTTGTATTAGGATGATATTTCATTCATTTGATTAAACTGGACATTCAGTATCTATATATCAATTTACAATCTTTCTTGACCATATGTCCTTGTGTTCAGTTGTTATTCTTCTTTGGGTGGTGTCACTGAAAACAAAGGAAGATTATGAAGGAAAATTTTAAGTACTCATAATCAATCCTCCTTCCTCACTAAAACTATATTTGAAGAACTTATAAAGTAACCTGTTGATTTTCGATAATCTCAAATACAATGCTCCTATTTAAACTAATAAGGCACTTGATTTTTGTCATGACCTGGTCCTGGTCATGATGGCGTCAGCTAGATCCCACCTATAGACAAGCCAATTGCCCAACCCCACGGTACTCGTCATAGATCTCTAGCCACAAGCATAGCCTATATAACATGTAAACTAATACAACCTATCTAGAACATGAAAGTCAACTGTACAAAGATACAATAGACACAAGGACATATCAGATACATATATCAATAACCATTATAATGTACAAACTAGGGGTGCATCTACAAATATATAATACTATTGTACAAAGCTAATGTCTGAAATCAAAATAGGGCCATCAAGAGGAAGGAGACTGCAATGAAGCCAGAGTTGCGGTGCTCACCCAAAAGAAGTCTCCTGCGCGCTCCTGAATCCCCCAAAAATCAGCCATTATGGCCCATACCTGGCCCTGCACCATGGGAGGATGCATAATTATAGGGATAAGTACCAGAATGAGGCACCTAGTGGGCATCATCAGTCAACTGAGTGAAATACAGTAAATCCATAAAAATCAAATATAAAGAGCTGCAATAGGTCTAGCCAAATCAGAACTCAAATCAAGGAAACAACATGTCTGGAAACCCTTAAATCACACCTAACCAACCTAATGATGAACAACAACTTAAACCAACCCTAGTGATGAACAATGATAACTGAAACAACCGAAGGTGATGAACAAGCTTACAGACCGATGAAGATTGAGTATGTCCATACCAAAATTGTCCCCAACCGAGAAGCAACACTGTACTCGGTTGCAAGG
>JAPFFP010062028.1:0-26613 GCA_026153255.1 Solanum medicagineum | reverse complement strand
TTTGAAAGATACAAAAAGAGTAGCTCAACACTAAAATTTTTTTCATTTTTTTTTGTTTTGAGTGGGGTTGTTGTGTTGGGGGGGGGGGGGGGGGGGGGGGGGGGGGAATCGTTGTTGTGTGCTAATCATGTGGGTGTGTGTTCTTGCTTCAATTCTATTAAATTATTTGTTGAAAATGTCTTTTGGGGGTCTGTGTGATGGACTTAGAAACTTAGGTAGCTGAGATTTCTTGTTCACGAGTGGCTTTTACGACCCGTAGAGTAATCTATGAGTCGTAATTGCCCCTCGTGCAAAATTCTAATAAATTGTTTTTTTGAGTATCGATCAGACAAGACCTTCTACGAGTCATAGATCACTTTACAACTCGTAGATAGGTCTCGTAGCCCCCTGCCTGAATTTGATTATTTACTGGAATTCTCTGTGATCTAAGTCTACAACTAGTAAACTACTTTACGAGCCATACCTGGTTTGGTAGACTCTTCCAGTAATAAAAATTATTCTGAACCACTGATTTACGAAGGCTCGTTATCACTCATAGTGCATACTTTGACTCGTAAAGGTGCTTTCATAACACCCTTCTACAACTGAACTCAGATAATATTTGCATTCTATTTCTTGACTCTTGGGGCTAACCATGGTTCGTTTATGTCTATCTTTCAGGTACTATGGCCCCAAAAGCCAAATGCTCTGAGATTGAAGCTATGAGGAGGAGGCATAGGGATGAGCCTTCCAATGATGAACAGACCACTCAGCTGAGTGGCATCCTTGATTGCTAGCCAGACCTACAGGCATCACTACCACAGCCCAGGGCCGCTACCAGAGCTTGGCGTACTTAGGACTTTGTTTCTAGTCCTTCCTACTCTGAGGAGGGAGGCAGTGATGTGAGCAGCATGCCACAGATGACTCAATTCGAAGAGAAGTCCAGTTCTGAGGAGGGCTCTGAGAATAGATCAAAGGAAGATTCCTCCGTTGCACCATCATCTTTATTTTCACCGGATGCCTTCGCAAACCGGTGGTGCATCAAGGGCATGGAGGAGATCTATAGAGAGAGCTGAAAGAGCGAGGCAAGTCGACCTTCTCTATCTAAGAGGAGCCCAGAGTGATAGCTGGCAGACTTAGTTGTGTCTCGGTCTCCAGGACATGATGATACGGTACGAGCTTCAGTCGCTAACAGAGTCTCTTGGATGGTACTTCCCAACTATGGTGAGGGAGTTCTATGCATCATACACAGCCACCACCTAACTAAGTCTTCCCAAGGGGAAGAAACCCCTTACACAACCCAGGCTTACAGAGATGTGAGTGTAGCGTCTGCGAGTCAACATATTAGAAGAGATAATCCATCGCATATTATTTGGTCCAGAGTATCATGCCCCAATATTTACTACAGAGTTCGGTTGCAGCATGGGGAAGACTCGAAACCCACTTATTATGAAGGATCCTGAGCGATAAGCCATATTACTGAGATGGCTGGCAGGGTTTATTGCAGAGCAGGGTTCAGAACCTGCTTGTATTACCAATCACACGAATTCTATCTTCAAGGCTTCGCTCAGCTTCCCCACCAAAATTTTGTCAGCTATTGTTCCTTCACAAATCTGGACGATCCTCGCGGATAACACTTTGTGTAATGAACCCAAAAAATGCCTGAAAATGTGCCTCAAAAGTGATCGGGACCATAATTTCCATATAACTCAAAATTCGTGCGTGATATCAAAAATACAACATCACATTCTTGTTCAGGGGGTCAAATGGAGTGAGAAATGGGTCTAACCCTGATTTTAGAGCAAACTGCAATTTCATTTTCCTAAACTACACTTTCCAGCGAGGTTTTCGCGCCCAAGGTACGACGCGCCAAGGGCGCGCCACAGTTCATTTTGTGTGCTATTTTTCTTGTTCGGTCCAAGACTTTTGGGTGTTGGGCCTAAGTGTTCCCATGAGTGAAAATAGCTATACTTAGCCATATTTCACCCTCATATCACACAAGACATTCCCTAATACTCATTCAAACACTTAGACAAATATTTCACCCAATTCAAGTGCCCAAAACTCAATTCTGGATCTCACGAAACTCAATGAAGCTTCAAGATCTCATTCAAATCTAAGTCAAGATTATTTATTTCAATTAAGATCATTGTGGGTCCCCTACATCAAGCCAAGTTCAAAGTAATTTTTGTTGGCTAAGTTTTGCACAAGTACCGATAGGAGAGTCAACTTTAAAGGGGAATATCTCTTATAGCACAAAGAACTAGGTGGCGTACGACCTACCAAATCAAAGCTCTTTGAATTAGCTATCTAATGCACTTGGTTTCACCTTATTTATAGTTCAGATGAAGAAGTTATGCCATTTTCGTAGAACTTGTATGTGCAGGGGTATATACGAGTGTTTGCCAAATTCTGCTTCACTATTGTAATGACCCCAAAAAGTGCCAGAAAATGTGCCTCGAAAGTGCCCAGAATTGTAATTTCCACATATCTTGAAATCCATGTGTGGTATCGAAAATCCGACTTCATATTCTTGTTTAGGGGGTCAAATGGAGTAAGAAATGAGTCTAACCCCAATTTTAGAGCAAACGAATCGCAATTTCATTTTACAAAAATTCAATTTCCAGTGAGGTTTTTGCGCCTAAGACGCGACGCGCCAAGGGTGCACCTCAGTTCATTTTATGTGTTGTTTTTCTTGTTTGGTCCAAGACTTTTGGATCTTGGGCCTAAGTGTTCACATGCGTGAAAATACCTATGCTTAGCCATATTTCACCCTCATATCACATAATATATTCCCCAATACTCATTCAAACGCTTAGACAAATATTTCATCCAATTCAAGTGTCGCAAACTCACTACTAGATCTCAAGAAACTCATTCAAGCTTAAGCTCTTATTCAAATCTAAGTCAAGCTTACTTATGTCGTTTAAGATCATCATGGGTCCCCTACATCAATCCAAGTTCAAAGGAACTTTCGTTGGCCAAGTTTTGCACAAGTACCGGTAGGAGAGTCAACTTTAAAGGGGAATATCTCTTAGCACACAAAGAACTAGGTGGCCAACGACCTACCAAATCAAAGCTCTTTGAATCAGTTGTCTAATGCACTTGGTTTCACCTTATTTAGAGTTCAGATGAAGAAGTTATGTCCATTTTTGTAGAACTTGTATGTGCAGGGGTATATATGGGTTTTTGCCAAATTCCGCCTCATTATTGTAACGACCCCAAAAAGTGCCCGAAAATGTGCCTCGAAAATGCCCAAAATCGTAATTTTCACATATCTCAAAATCTGTGCATAATATCAAAAATCCAACTTCATACTCTTGTTCAAGGGATCAAATGGAGTGGGAAAAGGGACTAACCCCGATTTTAGAGCAAACGAATCGCAATTTCATTTTTCCAAAATTCACTTTCCACTAAGGATTTCGCGCCCAAGGCGCGATGTGCCAAAGGGGCGCCTCAGTTTATTCTGTATGCTGTTTTTCTTGTTCCATCCAAGACTTTTGGGTCTTAGGCCTAAGTATTCTTATGCGTGAAAATACATATACTTAGCCATATTTCACCATCATATCACACAAGACATTCCCCAATACTCATTCAAACACTTAGAAAAATATTTCATCCATTTCAAGTGCCGCAAACTCACTTCTAGATCTCAAGAAACTCATTCAAGCTTCAAGCACTCATTCAACTCTAAGTCAAGCTTATTTATGTCGTTTAAGACCATCGTGGATCCCCTACATCAACCCAAGTTCAAAGAAATTTTAGTTGGCCAAGTTTTGCACAAGTACTGGTAGGAGGGTTAACTTTAAAAGGGGCATATCACTTAGCACACAAAGCACTATGTGGTCCACAACCTTCCAAATGAAAGCTCTTTGAATTAGCTTTCTAACACACTAGTTTCACCTTATTTAGTGTTCAGATGAAGAAGTTATGCCTGTTTTCGTAGATCTTGTATGTGTAGGGGTATATACAGATTTTTCCCAAATTCCCCTTCACTATTGTAACGACCCCAAAAAGTGGCTGAAAATGTGCCTCAAAAGTGCACAGAATCGTAATTTCCACATATCTCAAAATTCATGCGTGATATCAAAAATTCGACTTCATATTCTTGTTCATGGGGCCAAATGGAGTGAGAAATGGGTATAACCCCGATTTGAGAGCAAACGAATTGCAATTTTATTTTCCCAAAATTCAATTTCTAGTGAGGTTTTTTTCCCAAGGGCATGCGTCAGTTCATTTTATGTGTTACTCTATTTGGATTGCTTTGGATAGAATTACAAAGTCGGCTCACTTCCTACCGGTCAATACTACTTATGGCGCCGAAGATTATGCCAAGTTGTACATTCATGAGTTGGTTAGATTTCATGGGATGCCCTTGTCTATCATTTTAGATTGTAATCCTCAATTTCTTCTCACTTTTGGAGGTCCTTATAAAGATGTCTTGGTACCAAGGTTAAGCTTAACACGACTTTTCATCCTCAAATGGATAGCCAAGCCGAAAAGACTACCCAAACCCTTGAGGATGTGCTTGGAGCTTATGTTTTTGAGTTTAAGGTTAGTTGGGATGAACATCTTCCACTCATTGAATTTGCTTACAACAATAGCTAACACCTAAGTGGTAGGCGTTGTAGATCCCTAGTTGGGTGGTTTGAAGTGGGGGAAATGGCTTTGCTAGGTTCAGATTTTGTCATGGAATACTTGGAGAAGGTGAGGTTGATTAAGGAGAGACTGAAAACAACACCAATGTAGATAAAGCTTCTAGTCCGATATGAGGAGTAAAGATAATGAGTTTAAGGTTGGTGATTGGGTCTATTTGAAAGTCTCCCAGACAATGGATGTGGTCCTGTTTGGCAAGAAGGGGAAGTTTTTTTGACATTCGGGGATGAATGTTCCCAAGGGGGGGAGATATTGAAACGCCCAAAAATATGTTTCAGAAATGTCCATAATCGTAATTTCCATATATCTCAAAATACATGCTTGATATTGAAAACCCGACTTCATATTCTCAATATGGAGCCAAAATTGAGTGGCAAATGGGGTGAATGGAATATGATGAATTATGGGCCTCTTTTAAGATCAATTCTTTTAAATCATCTACATTTTGCACACACAATCTACCTTGGTACCTAAGGGAACCATCTTCCTTTCCCCTTGGGAGAAACCTCCACTTTGCTATCTCTCACTGAGGCCCTCAACTCTGGCAAGGCAGGGTCATGATCTTATTTTTCCTTTACCTCCTCAATCAAGGAAGACTTAGAACAATCAACAACAACTACACCGTCATTATCAACTTCGTCCAACCTAACCCCTAATCTAGACAATCGGTGAACCTCTCTAGCCACCTTTTGGCCACCATCACCAACATGAGCTAGACTACCCATAGACACCTTACTTAGAGCATCATCCACAACATTAGCTTTGCCAAGGTGATAATGCACACTCATATCATAATCTTTAAGGAGCTCTAACCACCTTCGTTGTCTCAAGTTATCTTTTTTGGGTGAACACATATTAGAGACTCTTATGGTCGGTGAACACATATTAGAGACTCTTATGGTCGATGAACACATCAACTTGAACACCATACAAGTAGTGACGCAAAATTTTCAAAGAAAATACTACGACCACCAATTCAAGATCATGGGTGGGATAATTCTTGTCATGCACCTTAAGTTGTCTAGAGGCATACGCTATCACCTTGCCACTTTGCATCAAAACACATTCCAAACAAATTCTTGAGATATCACAATACACAACAAATCCTTCCAACCCTTTTGGTAGAGCCAAGATAGGAGCGGAGATAGCCTTATCTTGCAAGGTTTGGAAACACTTTACACACTCATCGGTCCACACAAATCTCGCCTTCAATTGTGTCAATTTAGTCATAGGGGAAGCAATAGAAGAGAAACCATTTACAAACCTCCGTAATAACCTACGAAACCCAAGAAACTTTGAATTTTTTATGGAGTCAAAGGTCTTGGCAAATTTCTAATGTCCTCCATCTTCTTAGGATCCACCTTAATGCCATCACCCGACTTCACATGCCCTAGAAAAGCAACCTTTTTCCAAAAAAACTCACATATCTCATATTTTTCATACAACCTCTCCTCCATCAAGATTTGTAACATCACCCTTAAATGATCCACATGCTCTTCCTCACTATGGGAATAAATCAAGATATCATCAATAAAAACCACCACAAACAAGTCAAGGTAGGGTTTAAAGAACCTATTCATGAGATCCATAAATATAGTCGGTGCATTAGTCAACCAAAAGGACATAACCACAAACTCAAAGTGAACATACCTAGTCCGGAAAACCATTTTGGGAATGTCACACTCTCTCACTTTCACTTGGTGATACCCCGACCGAAGATCAATCATAGAAAAGTGACTGGCCCCTTGAAGTTGATCTAAAAGGCCATCGATCCTTGGTAGAGGGTACTTTTTCTTTATGGTGACTCTACTAAGTTGCCGGTAAACAATGCACATTCTAAGAGAACCATCCTTGTTATTCAAAAATAATACCGGTGCACCCCAAGGTGACTTAGTAGGCTTTATAAAACCCTTTTCCAACAAATCCCTCAATTGCTCCTTCAACTCATTCAACTCCGCCGGGGCAATACGATAAGGGCGGAATAAAAATAGGTTGAGTATTGGGAATGAGATCTATACCAAATTCTATTTCCCTTTCGCGAGGAACACCGAGAAGCTCATCAGGAAAGACATCAAGAAACTCATCAACAACCTGAACCGACTCAATAGGAATGACTTTAGACTCAACATCCCTAACGCTCAGAAGATGATAGAGACAACCCTTGGAAATTAACTTTTGGGATTTAAGACAAGAAATGAATCTATCCTTGACCACTACATCACAACTTTCCCACTCAAGGAGGGCTTATTAGGAAATTGGAATTTAACCTTATGAGTCCTAAGATCAATAGAAGCATAATATGCATGCAACCAATACATCCCAAGAATGACATCAAAATTCAGCATATCTAATTAAACAAAATCACGAGGCAAGATTTTATGCAAAATGAACACGGGACAATTTCTATAGACTCTTTTAGCAACAATGGGCTCACCAACGGGGGTAGACACTTCATAAGGTTAACATAACAATTCGGGACTAACATGTAGCTTTTTGGCAACAAAAGGAGTAATAAAATAAAGAGTGGCACCCGGTCTATTGACGCATACACGTCAAAATAAAAAAACCTTTACCCTACTGGTGATGACATCGGGCACCTCATTCACCCCTTGTCTCCCTTGAAGAACATAGAATCTATTATGCCTTGGCTTGCCCTTTGTCCTGCATTTGCACCTTGTCCTTGTAGATGACCATCTCTACCTTTATTTTGTGCATGAGGGCAATCAGTAACTTTGTGACCCATTGTGGGGCATACTTGGAGAGTTGGTTGAACTTGAGGGCATACTCCCTTACACTTATGAAGCTTGCTTAAGGTTCATAAACTCCATCATCTAAGCCTCCCTTAGCGTTATAAGAAAGAACCAATTGAGAAATTTGGTTTTGAACTCTTCCTTAAGGATAGCACTATCATTCCCCTCCTCCAACTTCCAATGTGTAAACCAAATCTGAGCTACCCCTTTGAGTTGGTAGGCCGCCAACTCTGGCTTTTCCGCCGAATTGATCCCCATGATGGATAATACTTTGTACACCCCATCTATGAACTCTTAGGGATCCTCATCTGCCTTGGATCCATGGAACTCTAGCGGGTTCATTCTAGTGAAATCCCTCACCCTAGAAGCCGAATTGGAGTATGAGGGGCTTGGGTCCCTTTGGTTGATTTGGTTTGTCATAGCACAAGACAATATTGCAATAACATCTTGGAACTCATATTGGCCTACCCCTCCACCTTGAGGAGCTTGAGGAGTAGGAGGGGCCGGTTGCTCCTCAGGTGTATGGGCTCTTTTTAGTCTTTCTCTTGGAATCGACATGATCTAGAATAGCAAAGAGCATTTGTTAGGGGAAAAAGCCATACACTTATATCTAAAGCACCAAATAGACAATGAAGAAGTGAAACATTTCCTAATATGCCTCATAGCCTCCCATTCGTAGTTGTGGTGTTCTTCAAAACCATGAATAAGACTCTAATTGATACAGTATGTTAGCTTCCGAGGACCATTAACAACATAGTGATCTAATAAAGTTTGTCACAACCCAAGCCTAGGGCCTAGACATGACACAACAAATGGGAACTCAAATGGACCCAAATAAGCCTCTTAGCATATCATCCACACAACCTTGGTTGCAGAAGCAAAGTAAACAACAACAAGAGATAATATAAAAAAGGGAAGTGGGACTAAGGGGAGTCTTTAATAATCATAAAAGCATAAAAACTCGACCTTATAGCATAAATACATCATAATATTCCAACAATACCTCTAAACAATAAATGTAGAGGGGGCAAGACACTTTCTGGGCTCACCCTCATAATAACAAGTGTTTAAAAAAAAAGTCTCAATATATGTCACGACCTAAGCCTAGGTCCTAGATGTGACATGGCTAACTGGGAACCCGAAGGGACCCCAAACAAGCATCATAGCATATCATTATACATTCTTAGTCGCGGAGGCAAGTAAACAACATCAAGAGAAGATAAAGTAAGGATAAAGGGGCTAAGGGAGTCTTTCATAGCTGAAGAACATACAAGAGTTAGGAAAGTAAAAGCTCAAAGAATCATTACATAACTTGTCCAACAACGCCTCTAAACTTAGATTCGAGCGGGGCCCTAGACAACTTTACGGGCTGACACTTTAGTATCAAAGTGTAACATAAAGAGCTAGAAAGAGTAAAAGAGCAAAGCTAGTGTCCCTGAACTTGAGGCTCACCAATAGCTTATCTTCAAGAGAATCAACTAGCCACGTGGAGGAGGAAGATGATCAAAAGGAGCTTCAGTTCTACATGGTTACATTATATAGGCATAGAGTATGCGATTGTTCATTTGGATACACTAAGTATGTAGGATGCAATGCAACAAGAGAAAAACGACATAATCAAAATGCTTAATTAGGCAATGAATGAACATAATAGCAATATGACATGCATGAATGATGCTTGAAGTAAAATATGATTATATAAAACATATTACATACGTAGGAAGAGACCACCTCTATATACGAAGCAAACTAGTACATGGAATCCAAGGAATGACTACCCCTTGGGAAGTGATTGAGAAATTCACCCCTCAATTGGTAGATGGGCATACCACCCCCCAATTATAGTTGTCAAGGTATATAACCGTCAGCATGGTAAATGAGCAACCACCCCCAATCAAGGTGATTGGGGAATATACCCCCAATTCGTAGATGAGCATGACCACCCCCCATCAAAGCGATTGAGGAATATACTCCCACCCCCAATTGGTAGATGGGCATAACACCCCCTATCATAGTGGTTGAGGCATAACACCTCCTCAACTAGGTGTGGTCAACTTACAACACTATAGATACCTTTCATGAAAACAACTCATATATACATTCCTTTAATCATCATAAAGCCACTTAACTCATATGCCATGTATTAGGCCTACTATAACTCAAGAATCCATAACCGGACATTTTATCAAACACTTGGCGGGTGTGCAATGCTAGTACCAAATCATGCAATTCAAGAGTTAAATCACGTGAGAAAAGCTAATGTAAAACCATCCACCAACACTAGGTAATACCCTCATATAAGATACATCAAAACCCCTCATCACTTAACATAATGGATCATAGATTCATAGCTCAAAATATGCTCATATACTCACATTTTATGAAACCCCAACATAGTTTATAATAACTTTCATAATAAGAGATACCATAGATAATCTAACTTGAAAACATGTAGTTTATGTAAAAAAAGGTTGGGCACCATGAGTGAAAGAACCCAATGTTTGAAACCTATATACCTCAACTTTGGTGATTTTCTTGGTGAAGGTTTGATTGAGAACTTGAAGCTTGAATGAAATCCTTGAGATCCGAAATGAGATTGGGATATTATATTTTAGGTTAAATATTTATCTAAGGGGTAAAGAGGGTTTTGGGGAATGTCTTATTTGATATGGAGTTGAAACATGACTAAGAGATGTTTTTATGCATGGAAAGACTTAGGCCCAAGACTGTCACGACCCAAGCCTAGGGACTAGACATGACACGGCGAATGGGGAATCCAAAGGGACCCCAAACAAGCCTCTTAGCATATCATTAAACATCCTTGGTCGCAGAAGCAATAAAACAACAATAAGAGATAGTAAAATGGAATACATGACTAAGGGCCATTCTCGATTCCATAGGAACATAACAAGCTAATAGCATAGGATTAACATATCATAAGGTTCCAACAACACCTCTAATACATAGATAGGAAGGGGGGCAAAGTCAACTTTCCAGGCTCACCCTCATAGTAAAATCATATAATTAGATAATGAAAGTCTTTAAATCACATAAAAAGAAGAGATATCATCCCCAAAGTTGAGAAATCACCAAACTTGCTTTGACAAGATAGTACTAGCCACAGGGAGGATGACGATGATCATAAGGAGTTCTGGTTCCTACATGGTAACTTCATGTAGGCATAGAGCATGTGTCAGTACGTTGGAATGTACTAAGTATGTAGGATTCACTGCAACAATAGATAGGCAACATAATCAAAATGCACAATCGTAAGCAAGAGATATTAGCAACATGGCATGCATGATCAATGTTTGAAGTAAAACATGCTTATATAACAACATAGTACATGTGTGAGAAAAGACCATCATCATAAACCAAGCAAACATAGTATTGGAATCCAAGGTACACAATCCCTTGGTAGTGATTGAGGACTCAACTCCTCAATTGGTTGATGGGCATGACCACTGCCCATCCAAAGTGATTGAGGCATCAATCCCTTCATTGGTTGATGGCATACCACCCCCATCCCAGGTGATTGAGCTGTTAACCCCTCAAATGGTTGCTGGTTGTCACACCGTACCATCTATGGTGATTGAGGTATCAACCCCTCAATTGGTTAATGTCATACCACCCCATCCGAGGTTATTGAGGTATCTACCCCTCAATTGGTTATGGTCAACTCATAATACAATGGATACTATTCATGAAATCAACATATATATACCATCCTTTCATCATCATAAAGTCATACAAGTCAAAGGTCATGCAATGGATCATCAATAGTTAAAGAACCCTAAACCGAACATTTTATCAAACATATGATTGGTGTGCAATGCTAGTGTTAAACCATGAATTTCAAGAGTGAAATCATGCAAGAAAACTTGAAGTAAATCAACCCACTAATACTTGGTAATACCTTCATACAACATACATTGAAACCTGTCATCAAATCACAAGACAAATCATGGATTCAAAGCTAAAATCATACTTAAATAGTCATACTTTTATGAAACCCCAACATAGTTCATAGTCAAGTTCATAGTAAGTAAGACCTATAAGTAAATCAACTTAGAAACATGAAATTTATGTAAAATGGAAGCTTGGGCACTATGGGTGTAAGGACCCAATGGTCAAAATCCACATACCTCAACATTGGAGAATTCCTTGATGAAAATTGAGATGAGAACTTGAAGATTGAGTGAATTCCTTAAGATCCGGAATAAGTTTTGGCACTTGACTTTTGGGTGAAATATTAGTCTAAGTGTTTGAGAGAGTATTAGAGAATGTTTTGTATGATATGGTATTGAAATATGGCTAAGTATAGGTATTTTTACGTATTGAAAGGCTTAGGCCCACCCAAAAGCCTTGGATTGAACAAGAAAACTGGGGAAAAAACTACACAGAGGAGCGCCCTGGCCGCTTCGCGCTAGGGACGCGAAAACCTCTCTGGAAATTACAACTTTGGATTTTTGAATTTCGATACGGTCGCCTTAAAATCATTGTTAGACCCATTCCCCACTCAATTTTGCTACCTGATCAAGAATATGAAGTCAGATTTCTGATATCACACAGAATTTTGAGATATATGAAAATTACGATTTTGGGCACTTCGAGGCATATTCTTGCGCACTTTTTGGGGTCATTTCAATATCTACCCCTTGGAAACATTCATCCCCGAATGTCAAAGAAATGTACATTAGAAGGATAATCATGGAGAGATCATCCCCAACAAGAATGCAACAATGCACTCAAACATTATTTTCAAAAATCTCAACGTAAGTGTCAAAATCACCACGAACTTGTCAACATAAATATGAATGCAAGCAAATGACATAAGGGATGATACATAAGACTTGAAATCACATAAAGGACAAGGAATTTGTACCTTTGGCTCGAGTAGAATGGAAGATATTGGGATATCACTTTTGCAATGTCCGCTTCGGCCTCCTATGTAGCACTTTCAACTTGTTGAATCCTCCAAAGGACCTTAACGGAAGTCACATCCTTATGCCTCAACCTTTTCACTTGTCTATCCAAGATCTTTAGTGGAAGCTATTCATAAGTCAAGTTGCCTTCACCAACGCCCACGATATCTAATGTGACAATAGCATTCGGGTCACCCACAAATTTCTTCAACACAGACACATGAAAGACCGGATGAACCAAGTCTGATTCACTAAGCAACTCCAACTCGCAGGTCACCTTACCAATCTTCCTTAACATATTATAAGGACCCACAAATCTTAGACTCAATTAACCCTTCTTGTAAAAATGAACCACACCCTTCATGGGTGAGACTTTCAAATAGACCCAATCACCAATTTTAAATTCAAGCCCCCTTCACCTCACATCGACATAGGACTTTTGATGAGTTCGACTCTTTTCTACCTTTCCCTAGTCAACTTCTTCTTCTCCATAGCCTCCATAACCAGATCTGGAACCAACAAAGCCATTTCCCCTACATCAAACCATCCAACAGGAGACCTGCAATGTCTACCATAGATAGCCTAAAAAAGAGCAACACCAATGCTAGACTGATAGCTATTATTGTAAGCAAACTCAATGAATGCAAAATGATCACCCCAACTACCCTTAAACTCCAAAAGACAAGCTCTAAGCATATTCTCAAGAGTTTGGATAGTTCTTTCGGCTTGGCCATCCGTTTGAAGTGAAAGGCCGTACTAAGCTTTACATTGGTACCAAGACATCTTTGTAAGGACCTCAAAAAGTGTGAAGTGAATTGAGCACCACGATTCGATATGATAGACAGAGGCACCCCATGCAATCTAACCAACTTATGAATGTACAACTCAGCATAATCTTTGGCAACATAAGTAGTCTTAATTAGTAAGAAATGAGTCGACTTTGTCATTCTATCAACAACAATCCAAATAGAATCAAAACCCTTGCTACTCTTAGGCAACCCAACCACAAAATTTATGTTAATTTCCTCCAACTTCCAAGTAGGAATCTTTATATCTTGGGTTAGGCAACTCGCCTTATTGCTCCATTTTGACTTGTTGGCAACTATGGCAACCATATACAAATTTAGCAATGTTTTTCTTTATACCTCCCTACCAATACACTTCCCTCAAATCTCTATGCGTCTTGGTAGAATTGGGGTGAATAGAATATGAAGAATTATGAGCCTCATCAAGAATCCTCTTCCTTAAGTCATCCACACAAGGTACACACAACCTACCGTGTTATCTAAGGGCACCATCTCTCTCTTGGGAGAAAACTTCCACCATGCCGTCTCTCACCAAGGCCTTCAATTCTATCAAGGAGGGATCAAGATCTTTCTTTGCTTTAACCTTATAAACCAAGGAAGATTTTAAACCACCATGAACCACTATACCACCATTGTCAACCACTTTCAACCTAAACCCCAATCAAGCTAACTAATGGACCTCTCTAGCCACCTCATAGCCCCCATCACCAACATGATCTAGGCTACCCATAGACACTCTACTCAAAGCATCAACCACAATATTAGCTTTACCGGGGTGATAATGCACACTCATATCATAATCCTTAAGGAGTTCTAACAACCGTCTTTGTCTTAAATTGAGATATTTTTGAGTGAACACATATTAGAGACTCTTATGATATGTAAACACATAAACATGCACCCCATACAAGTAATGATGCCAAATTTTCAAAGCATAAACTATGGCGGCTAATTCAAGATCATGAGTAGGATATTCTGTTCATGCACCTTGAGTTGCCTAGAAGCATAGGCTATCACCTTACCATTTTGCATCAAACACAACCCAAACCAATCCAGAAGGCATCACAATATACAACAATCCCTTTCAACCCTTCCGGTAGAGACATGATAGAAGCAGAGACAAGCTTATACTTCAAGGTTTTGAAACTCTTTTCACACTCATTGGTCTACACAAATTTAGACTTCTTTTTGGTCAACTTAGTCATAGGAGAAGCAATAGAAGAGAACCCATTCACAAACCTCCTTTAATAACTCGCTAGGCCCAAGAAGCTTCTAAAATCCAATGGGGTCAAAGGTCTAGGCCAATTTCTAATCACCTATGTTTTCTTAGGATTTACCTTAATACCATCCCCAAACACCACATGACCTAGAAAGGTAACCTTTTCCAACAAAAATTCACACTTCTCATACTTAGCATACTACTTCTCTTCCTTCAATTTTTGTAGCACCACCCTCAAATGATCCACATGCTCCTCCTAACTATGAGAGTAGATCAAGATATCATTAATGAAAACCACAACATACAAATCATGGTAGGGTTTCAAAACTCTATTCATAAGATCCATGAAGATAGCCGGTGCATTGGTCAACCTAAAAGACATAAACCACAATTCATAGTGTCCATACCTAGTCCGGGAGGCCGTCTTGGGAATGTCACACTCCCTCACCTACACTTAGTAATCCTCGGAATGAAGATCAATCTTAGAGAAGTGACTAGCCCCTCGAAGTTGATCAAATAAATCATCAATCTTTGGTGGAGGATACTTATTATTAATGGTGACTCTATTGAGTTGCCGATAGTCAATGCACATTCTAAGAGAACTATCCTTATTTTTCACAAACAACACCAATGCACCCCAAGGTGATTGGCTAGGCCTAATAAAACCTTTCTCCAACAAATCTTTTAATTGCTCTTTCGACTCCTTCAACTCCACCGGGGCCAAATGGTAAGGAGGAATAGAAATAGGTTGAGTGTCGGGAAGGAGATCTATGCCAAATATATTTTCCTTTTTGGGAGGAACAAAGGGAAGGTCATTTGGGAAAACATCTAGGAACTCATTAACTACCGGAACCGACTCTATGGAAAGTACTTTACACTCAACATCCCTAACCCTCACAAGATGATAGAGATACCCCTTAGAGATCAACCATTGGGCTTTAATGCAAGAGATAAACATACCTTTGACCATCACATCATGACTGTCCCACTCAAAGATGGGTTCATTTGGGAATTGGAATTTGACCCTATAGGTTCTACGATCAATAGAGGCATAATATGCATGCAATCAATCCATCCCAAGAATGACATCAAAATCCACCATATCTAACTCAACAAGATCACAAGGGAAGATTTTATGCAAAATGCAAATAAGACAATTTCTATAGACCTTTTTAGAAACAGTAGATGCACCAGTAGGAGTAGATACCTCATAAGATTCACACAACAATTCGGGCTCAACATGAAACTTTTTGGCAACAAAAGAAGTAACAAAAGAAAGAGTGGCACCAGGTCAATTAATGCATACACATCAAAATCAAAGAGTTTTAACATACTAGTTATGACATCGGACATCGCATCTACCATTTGCTCCCTTGAAGAACATAAAACTGATTGTGCCTTGGGGCACTACCTTGTTAACCTCCTCTCCCCAAAGGGACCACATGTGAACCCCGACCTTGTGGACAAACATCTTTACCCTTGTTGCGATTACGTGGAAAATCCTTCAGCTTATACCCCACTTCACCAAAACCAAAACAAGCATTACTATCTTTCAAACATGCGCCTCCATGCCCCCTACCACACTTTGGACACATAACATTGGGCAACACACCACCATCACCTTGGGCCCTTGGGTCATTGGCAAACCTTCTATTAGGAGAATGAAAAGACCTTTGGCCTTGCTGAAACCGGCCACCCTTAGGACTTTGGAACTTACCATCAAAACGGGCCCTCTTGGCCTTATTACCCCTTCTCTTGCTCAAATTCTCCCCCTCTAATTGTTCGGCATAAGTCATTAACCTGGAAAAATCCTTGTCACTAATCAACATAGTGGCCCCGCACTCCTCATTCAATAAATCAGATACACCCATCACAAACTTATTCACTCTAGACCTCGGGTCGGTAACCAAGTGTGGAACACATTTGGAGAGTTGGTTGAACTTGAGGGCATACACTTTCACTCTTATAGATCCTTGCTTCAAATTCATGAACTCTATCATTTTGTCCTCCTTAAGCTCAAGAGGAAAGAACCGATTGAGGAAAATCGCCTTAAACTCCTCCCAAAGTATCACTTTTTTGTTCCCCTTCTCCTCCTTCCATTGAGTATACCATATTTACGCCTCACCCTTGAGTTGCTAAGCCACGAACTCTGCCTTCCCTTCTGATCTAACACCTATGATTGCCAACACCTTGTATACCTTATCAATAAATCTTTGAGAGTCCTCATCCACTTTAGAACCATTTAACTCCAGGTAGTTCATCCTCATATAGTCCCTCACTCGAGAAGCTAGAGTAGGAGCATGAGGGGCTTGGGGCCCTTGGTTTTCTTAGTTAGTCATGGCTTGAGCTAGCAAAGTGAGAGCATCCCGGAGTTCTCCATGAGCTTGTTGTTCTTTGGGAGTGCGGGTTCTTCTTCCACTTGTGTTAGGCATGATTTAAAAATGGAAAAGAACATTCGTTAGAGGGGAAACCTTCCATAACTTCTATAGCAGGACATATATCATAAAGAAAGAGAACATATTTCCTAAAACGTGTCATAACCTTTTAGTTATAATTGTGTTGTACAACAAAACCATGAGTAAGACTCTAATCAAAATGTGTGTTAGATGCCAAGGACCATTAACAACCTAGTGCTCTGATACTAAGTTTGTCACAACCCAATCCTAGGGCCTAGACGTGACACGGCGAATGGAGAACCCAAAGGGACACCAAACAAGCCTCTTTTCATATCATTACACATCCTTGGTCGCGGAAACAATAAAACAACCATAAGAGATAGTAAAAAGTGAATACGGTTCTATGGGACATCCATGATACAATAGGAACATAACAAGCCAATAGCATAGCACTAACATATCATAAGGTTCCAACAACACCTCTAATGCATAGATAGGAGCGGGGCCAAGACAACTTCCTGGGCTTACCCTCATAGTCAAAAGCATATAATTAGATAATGAGATTCTTTACATAGCATAAGGACAAAAGATATCGTCCCTGGAGTTGAGGACTCACCAAACTTTCTTTGAGAAGATAGTACTAGCCATGGGGAGGATGAGGATAATCGTGAGGAGCTCTGGTTCCTATATGGCAACATCATGTAGGCATAGAGTATGTATTAGTATGTTTGAATATACTTAGTATGTAGGATGCAATGCAACAATAGATAGGAAACATAATCAAAATGCATAATCGTAAGCAAGAGATAGTATATTAGCAACATGGCATGCATGATCAATGCATGAAGAAAAACATGCTTATATAAAAACATATTACATGTGTAAGAAAAGAAAATCATCATAATTCAAGTAAAGTTAGTACTTCGAATCCAAGTTAAACCACCCCTTAGTAGTGATTAAGGAATCAACCCCTCAATTGGTTGATGGGAATGACCACCCCCCATCCAAAGTGATTGAGATATAAACCCCTCAATTGGTTGATGGAATACCACCACCATCCGAGGTGATTGAAGTATCAACCACTCAATTGGTTGATGGTTGTGACACCCTACCATCTATGGTGATTGATATATCAACCACTCAATTAGTTGATGGCATACCACCTCCATCCGAGGTGATTGAGGTATCAACCTCTCAATTGGTTATGGTCAACTTATAAAACTATGAATACTTTTCAGAAAATCAATATATATATACCATTCTTTCATCATCTTAAAGTCATACAAGTCATAGGTCATGGAATAGATCATCAATAGTTCAAGAACCCTAAACCAGACATTTTATCAAACACTTGGTGGGTATGTAATACTAGTATAAAACCATGAAATTCAAGAGTGAAATCATGCAAGCAATCTCAAAGTAAATCAACTCACCAATACTTGGTAATACCTTCATACAACATACATTGAAACCCTTCATCAAATCCCAAGATAAATCATGGATTCAAAGCTAAAAACATACTTAAATAGTTCACACTTCTATGAGACCCCAAAATAGTTCACAATCAAATTCATAGTAAGTAAGACCCATAAGTAAGTCAACTTAGAAACATGAAATTTATGTAAAATGGAAGCTTGGGCACTATGGGTGAAAGGACCCAATGGTTGAAACCCACATACCTCAACTTTGGAGAATTCCTTGATGAAGATTGAAATGAGAACTTGATGCTTGAGTGAATTCCTTAAGATCCAGAATGAGTTTTGGCACTTGAATTTTGGGTGAAATATTTGTGTAAGTGTATGAGAGAGCTTAGGGAATGTCTTGTATGATATGGTACTGAAATATATGGCTAAGTTACGTATGGGAAGGCTTAGGTCCAAGACCCAAAAACCTTGGATTGAACAAGAAAACTGGGGGAAAAAATACACATAGGCGCGCCCTGGCCGCATCGCACCAGGGACGCAAAAAACTCTCTGGAAATTTCTACTTTGGATTTTTGAATTTTGATACGGTTGCTCTATTATCAAGGTTAGACCCTTTGCCCCCTAATTTTGACCCCCGATCAAGAATGTGAAGTCAAATTTTTGATATCACGCACGGATTTGAGATATATGAAAACTACAATTTTGGGCACTTTTGAGGCACACTTTTGGGCACTTTTTGGGATCGTTTCAATATGTCTTCCTTGGGAACGTTCGTCCCCAAATGTAAAAGAGACGTATATGAGATGCACAAATATGAAAATTTCAGCCCACATAGAGAAGCAACAATGCACTTAAACATCATTTCAAAAAACTTCATCATAAGTGAAAAGTCATCATGAACTTATGAATTTTAACATAAACATATGCAATGACATGAGGTCTGAACTTAAGACTTTAGATCATATAAAGAACTTAGATCCATATAGTAGGCTTTAGTTTAGTGGAAAAGGTAAGGATAGCACTTTTGTATGTTCGCTTCGGCTTCCCAAGTAGCACCCTCAACTTGTTGATTCCTCCAAAGGACCCTGACGAAAATCACCTCTTTGTTTCTCGAACTCTTCACTTACCTATCCAAAATCTTAACCATAACCTCTTCATATGTCAAATTATCCTCAAAGACACCCACAACATCAAGAGGCACAATGGCATTTAGATCACCCACACATTTCCTTAACATGGATACATGGAACACCGGATAAACCAATTCCATCTCACTAGGAAACCTCAACTCAGAAGATATTTTGTCAACCCTCATCATGACCTCAAAGGATCAACATATCTTGGGCTTAACATGTTTTTATTACCAAAACAGACCACATCTTTCATGTGTGAAACCTTTAGGTAGACCTAATCGCCAAATTTGAATTCAAGGTCTCTTCTTCTCACATCGGCATAGGATTTTTGACGACTTTGGGCCTTCTTCAACCTTTCCGTAATCATCCTAACCTTATCAAGAGCCTTCATAACTAGATCTGATCCTAACAAAGCTATCTTACCAACCTCAAACCATCCGACCAATGATCTATAACGTATCCCATAGAGAGCCTCAAAAGGAGTCATACCGATGCTAGAATGATAGCTATTGTTGTAGGCAAACTCAATAAATGGAAGATGATCATCTCAACTACCTTTTAGCTCCAATGCACATGCTCTAAGCACATCCTCAAGGGTTATTTATTTTTGTTTATAATTGTTCAGGAGCTCTCAGCTTGGCCATTCGTTTGAGGGTGGAAAGCCGTAGAAAGCTTAACTCTAGTACAAAGACCCTTTTGGAAAGATCTCCAAAAATGTGAAGTAAATTGTGCCCCACAATCTGATATGATAGACAAAGGAACCGCATGCAACCTTACCAAAACATGCATGTACAACCTTGCATAAGCTTTAGCCCCAAAATGTGCTCTTAACCTGTAGAAAGTGAGACGATTTTGTCATCATATCAACCACAACCTAAATGGAATCAAAGCCCTTTCTAGTCTTGGGCAACTCGACCACAAATTTCATATATATCTCCTCCCACTTCCACGTAGGAACCTCAATGTCTTGGGTTAGGCCACCTGGCCTTTCATGTTCGGCTTTGACTTGTTGACAAGTATGACAACCGGAAACGAATTTGGCAATGTCCCTCTTCATGCCTCCCCACCAATACACCTCCCTCAAGTCATTATACATTTTGGTGGAACCGGGGTGGATAAGAAGAGTTATGGACCTCATCAACGATCTTTTCTATCAACCCATTAATACACGGTACACACAACCTACCTTGGTACCTAAGGGCACCATCCCCCAATTGGGAGAAAGCCCCCACCTTGCCCTCTTTCACCAAGGCCTTCAATTCTATCAGGGAGGGATCAAGGTCTTGTTTTGCCATCACCTTATCAACCAAAGAAGACTTAGAACCATCAACAACAACCTCACCACTATGAATATCCTTTTCCAACCTAACTCCCAATCTAGCCAACCGATGCACCTCCCTAGCCATCTCTTTCTCACTACAATCAACATGAGCTAGACTACCCATGGACACCCTACTCAAGGCATTCACCACCACATTTACCTTACCCAGATGATAATGCATACTCATATCATAGTCCTTAAGAAGTTCTACCCACCTTCTTTGTCTTAAATTGAGATCCATTTGAGTGAAGACATACTGGAGGCTCTTATGATCGGTGAACACATCAACATGCACCCCATACAAGTACTGATGCCAAATATTTAATGCAAACACAACTGCGGCTAACTCTAGATAATGGGTAGGGTAGTTCCTTCCATGTACTTTGAGTTGTCTAGAAGCATATGATATGACCCTTCCATTTTGCATCAACACACAACCCAAACTAACTTGGGAAGCATCATAATACGCCACAAATCACTCAAGCCCATCTGCTAGTGACAATATGGGAGCGGACACAAGCTTGTCTTTCAATGTTTGGAAACGCATTTTACATTCATCGGACCACACAAACTGAGCCTTCTTTTGAGTTAATTTTGTCGTTGGGAAGCAATAGAAGAGAACCCATTCACAAACCTCCGATAGTAACCCGCTAAGCCCAAGAAGGTTTTAATATCCGACGGGATCAATGGTGTGGGCCAATTTCTAATCACATCGGTTTTCGTAGGATCCACCTTGATACCATCCTCCGACACCACATGACCTAGAAAGGCAACCTCATTCAACCAAAACTCACACTTTTCATATTTAGCATACAATTTCTCCTCTCTCAATCTTTGCAACACAATTTTCAAATGGCCCATATGCTCTTCCCTACTACGCAAATAGATCAAAATATCTTCAATGAAAATCATAACAAAGGAATCAAGGTAGGACTTGAAGACCCTATTCATAAGGTCCATGAAGATAGCTGGTGCATTGGTCAACTCAAACGACATCACAACAAACTCATAATGCCCATACTTAGTCCGTAAGGCCATCTTGGGAATATCACACTCCCTTACCCTCACTTGACGATACTTGGATCAAAGATCAATCTTAGAGAAGTGGCTAGCCCCCTGCAATTGGTCACACAAATCATCAATCTTTTAAAGAGGATACCTATTCTTGATGGTTACCCTATTGAGTTGTCGGTAGTCAATACACATCCTAAGTGACCCATATTTCTTCTTCACAAATGACACCGGGGTACCCCAAGGTGATTGGCTAGGTTTAATGAATCCCTTCTCCAACAAGTCCCTCAATTGTTCCTTCAACTCCTTCAACTCCGTCAGGGCTAAACGGTAAGCGGGAATGGAAATGTGTTGGGTATTGGGGAGGAGGTGTATACTAAAGTCTATTTCCCTTTTGGGGGGAACACCAGGAAGATCATTTGGAAAGACAACAAGAAACTCATTTACAACCGGAACCGACTATATGGGAAGGACTTTGGACTCTACATCCCTAACCCTCACAAGATGGTAAAGACACCCCTTAGAAATCAACTTATGGGCTTTAATAAAAGAGATGAATCTACCCTTGACCACCACATCTTGACTTTCCACTCAAGGAAGGGTTCATTTGGAAATTGCATTTGACCATACGGGTTCTACAATCAATAAAAGTATAGTAGGCATGCAACCAATCCATTCCAAGAATGACATCAAAATCAACCATGTCTAGCCCAACAAGATCACAAGGCAACACTTTATGCAAGATGCAAATAGGACAACTTCTATAAACTTTCATAACAACAATAGATGCGCCACTAGGAGTAGACACTTCATATGACTCATGCAATAACTCGAGGTCAACATGGAACTTTTTGGCAACAAAAGGGGTAACAAAAGAAAGAGTGACACCCGGATCAATCAATGCATATACATCAAAGTCAAATATTTTCAACATATCGGTAACAACGTCAAGCATCTCATCAACTCCTTGCCTCCCATGCAAAGCATGAAATCGATTATTCCTTGGGCAACATCTTGTCAGCCATCTCTCCCCAGTGGAACAACATTAGCACCTTGTGGATGCACCTCCTTAGCCTTGTTGTGATACCGACGACATTCAGACTTTTTGTAACCCATCTCCCCACAACTAACACAAGCATTAGTGTCCCTCAAACATAGGCCACTATGACCCTAACCGCACTTTGGACACCCAACAATAGGAGCCACACCACCAAAACCTTGAGGCCTTGGGAAATCATTAGCAAAGCCCACCTTGGAAGCATGAAAAGACCCTTGGCCATGGTGAGATCGGCCTCCCCTTTGAACTTACCCTCAAAACGGGCCCTCTTGGCCTCATGAATCCTCTTTTTCCTTAATTTGTCTTCCTTCATTTGTTCAGCATAGGTCATCAACCGAGACAAGTCCATGTCACTAATTAGCATGCAAACCGGCATTCTTCACTCACCAAGTCGGTGACCCCCATCACAAGCTTATTCATCCTAGATCTAGGATCGGCCACCAAATGATGAGTATACTTTGAAAGTTGATTGAACTTGAGGGCATAATCCCTCACACTCATGGAACTTTGCTTCAAATTCATAAACTCTACCAATTTGGCCTCCCTAAGCTGAAAAGGGAAGAACCAATTAAGGAAAGCCATTTTGAACGCCTCCCAAAGCACCACATTACCATTTCCCTTCTCTTTCTTCCATTGGTCATAGAACATTTGGGCAACCCCTTTGAGTTCGTATGCCACTAACTCTGCCTTTTCATTTGGCCCAACACCCATGATAGTCAAAATCTTGTAGACCTCATTAATGAACTCTTGTGGAACTTCATCTACCATTGACCCATAGAACACTGGAGGCTTCATCCTCATGAAGTCCCTTACCCTAGCTCCCGCGCTAGTAGAATGATGGGCTTGGGCTCCTTGGTTGACTTGATTGGCCACAACTTGGGCAAGCATAGTAAAAGCATCCTGGAGCTCACCATTGGTAGGTTGCTCCTTGGGAGTTTAGGTCCTTCTTCCTCGAGTGTTAGGCATGATCAGGCATAGTAAAGAACAATTGTTAGAGGTGAAAACTTACTACAACTCTATCGCGCGACTTAGAACACAAAGAAGGGAAACAATTCCTAAAACTTCTCATAGCCTCCTACTCATAGTTGTGGTACACAATACAACCATGAATAAGTCTATAATCGATGTAATGTGTTGGACTCTGAGGATGTAACAACCTTGTTTCTTTGATACCAAGTTTGTCACGATCCAAGCCTATGGCCTACACATGACAAAGCGAATGAGGAATCCGAAGGAACCACAAACAACCTCTTATCTTATCATTACACATCATTGGTCGCGGAATCATTTAAATGACATACGAAAGTAGAAATAGGGCAATAGGACTAAGGGTAAAGCTTGCATAATATCACAATCAAGAGACAAAAGAGTCAAAGCTCATATCATAGATATAAAGCATGTCCAATAACACCTCTACAACATAGATAGAGCGGGGGCCAAGGCAAAGGAACCGGGCTCAACCTCATACCTAAAGTAACAAATAAAGAAAAGAGTCTCAATACATAATAAGAAAATATTAGACTAAGGTCCCTGAAGTAAAAGACTCACCAACTAGCTTGAGTAGTACCAAACAAGCCACGTGGAGGAGGAGGATTATCAACTTGTGCACTGGTTCCTACATAGTGATACTATATAGGCAAGAGTATGTGTTAGCATGTTTGAATATACTAAGTACGTAGGATGGAATGCAACAAGAGATAAATGACATAATCGGTATGCATAATTTAAGCAATTAACTAACAAATAACAAGATGACATGCATGAGTCATGCTTGTAGCAAAGGCATTCTTCATATAATATAATACAATTGTGAAAATGGACCATACTGTGGTGGATTGTCGTACCCTACCAAAGATGGTGATTGAGGTACAAATCCCTCAATAGGTTACCAAGGTACAAACCCCTTGACGGGTTGGAGGATGGTCACACCCTACCTCCCATGGTGCCAAGGTACAATCCCCTTGATAAGTTAGAGGATGGTTACACGCTACCTCCCATGGTGCCAAGGTACAAACTCCTTGAAAGGTTAGAGGATGGCCACACCCTACCTCCCATTTTATTGAGGCATACCCTTCAATTGGCTATGGTCAATTCAACACTATATAGAGAAATAGCATATACATACTGTAACACCCCCCACCTTACAATACTAGCACCATACAGATGAAACATGACATGGTTTGGTTAAATTAGCGCTCATTCTTAAAAGTTCTTGAATCTCGTGTTAATGGGTTACATGTGCGTCTAACGCCCAAGAGGGTCATGTGTATACATGTTTTGTGTCGAGTTAAGGAATTCATGGCCTTAAAATGAAGTGAGAAAATTGAGGTGCTTGTATAACTTAAGAAGCTAGCAGGTGAGTCACCTACTTGCTTAGCTTAGCATGCTAACTAAACGGAGAAAAGGCCCGACGTTGAAATTGTCCAAGTTCGATTACGAATAAAGTTGGTGTTAAGGGTGAAACTTTAGCCCATGTTTTAGCATTATAAATGGACTATATGTTCAGCCCAAGAGAGGTATTAAAAAGGGCCCAAAGACAATACAAAACACTTAACAAATTGGGCCCAAACTAAGTAAAGGAAAAGTAGGAAAATAGGCAGTCCAAGCCCATGAACTTGGTGACCCATTTAGGCCCAAGTCTAAGGGCCAAGCTGCTACATAAGTAGCTTAATAAAATGTGGTTTAAGATGGTCAAAAAGTCAGGAGTAAGTCGGCCAAGCTAAGGCTTTAAAAGGGGATAATAACCAACCTACAATCTCATTTCAACTTAGACAAGGAAAAATCTGTTTTCTTCGGTGGTTGTTTGCTCTCATTTGAAGGGTTGCCAAACAAGCTTTACAACCTCACAAGGGTCCCTAAAGAAGCTCTAAATCTTGACTTTGAAGGTAAGTAAACTAACTTATGAACCTAGTATGGTTTGTTCATCAAAACCATAGAGACAAGTTAATCTCACCTATGATGGAATTTCTGGACAGATTGTATACTAAGGATTCCTGTGTACTTTTCTTGTTAATTAAGAGGTTTTTCTCTTATCGGATGGCTTTATTATGTATTAGTACTTAATTATGCAACAAAGATTTGTTTTACAGTAGCGGAAAAAGGCTGATTAACTACTTTTATAGTCCACAAAAGTGAGTCGTTATATGATATCACAATTATGTGCTTCGTATGAACTTGTGGACTGTTGAAGAGCAAGTTGTTGCTTCACGTCCTTAATAACTGATTTATTGCTGTTCTAAAACTAGTTCATAGCTGGTGTTATGTATAAGTGTTGCTGGAACAGTTAGGTTAAGGTTGGAACAGATTTGGAATTGTTAAGGTCGAAAGGTAGCGAGGGGAGGTAACGTTATGCTGCCCGTTTTTAGGTGATGTAGAATTGTTATGTGCTGTCCTTGTGGGCTGTTGTAAGGCTGTTATGGCACTAGAACAGACTATCCATGATGCTTATATGTGTATGTATACTATAAAATACGATTAGAGTAGGAACTGGTTGAAGGAACACGCTAGGGTTTATAATTGCCCGTTTGCTGCCCGTGTGTTGTTTCGTTATGCAATTGGGCTGCCAAAGGGTGTATATTGGCTGCTAATACTAGTTTTATCACCTACTATGTTGTAGATAACTGTTTGAAGGAAGGTAAGGTTGTTTTGACATAGTAAAGAGGTCACCCAGCGAGGTATGTAAGGTTACTTAATTCCGTATCTTTTGGCATTAAACATAGATACTTCTTTTGTACATGAAGGCATCTTCCAACTCCGACACAACTATTAACCGTGTCTCCACTCTTTCATATGTTCACATGCTTCCATATATAGTCATCTTCAAATCTGTTGATATACATTAACACCAAGTAGCATGAGATCTTGGTACTACATGAAGTTCACGAGTTATTTCATTTCATACGCATTTCATTATTTGTGTAACATACTCTTCTGCAT